>CM056196.1:165184886-165372386 GCA_029692085.1 Gymnothorax javanicus
CTTTTAATGTAATGTCATGTAATCACCTGATTAGTCAATTAATTAGTCTAATAATTGTTAATGATCTGCATTCAGCACACTACAATAAAGGAAGTCATCCCTGCATTCTGCACACCACAGAACATGATGTCACCCCTTATTAGGATAGAAAACATACCTTCTATCATAATTTATCGGTCTGAAATATCATTCTTTCTCCTTGTAGGACTGTATGGGCATTTCTGACTGGCTTTGGCTCCTGTTCACAGCTTTGGTCTGACAAACAAAGAATAAAACCATAAAAAATAATGAAGTGGGCCTTCATATTGAGATTACTGGTTAATAATGTCAATAACTGTTCCTTATAAGTAAACTTAAATGTCATAATGACAAAATTTAAAGTCAGTTAGCTGCTAGTTAACGTTAGCTGTCTACACCTGCAATGCCCTCATTGGAGCTAACATGGGTCATGCAAATAGAAATGCATTGGAACACAGAGTAACTACTCACGCCCAGATTTACACGTTACATAACTTGGTCACAGCTAGACGTTTAATTTCTTGCACTCACAGCTTTATGTGAGTGCAAGAAATGCAGCTAACTCTGGTTTTAATATGAAGCTAGGCAGCCAAGCTAGCCAATGTTGCTGCTAGTAGCAATGATACCATTCAGAACACTGCTTTAATTGCTCAAATTTTTCGTGAACGAATATTTTGACATGGAGTGAAATGCGAATTTCGCGCATTCGTGCCATTCGCGTAAGCCATGCACGTCAGTCACACCGCATCTCCCACGTAATTCGAGTCGCCTGGTACAAACTTGCGTCTTTTCACATGAATTTGCGTCTTTGCATTGACTTTGAATGTTATCTGTTCGCACAAAAAATTTGAGGGAGACAATATGATGGTCTGAGGGTGCTTTGTTGCTGGTACATTGGGACTTGGTGCAGTGTAATAAGAATTTTAAACGAGGAAAGCCATCAGCCAGTTTTTCCGTTATTATACAAGACCTATGAGAGAAGAGGCAGTCATCTAATATTCTGCCTGCAATGGATGAGCCAGTAGTCACCTGATCTCTGCTCTATTGAGCTGTTGTGGGAGCAGCTTGACTTTCTGGGACAAAAAAATTCCCATCGTGTAAATCCAACAAGTGGGAAGTGCTTCAGGAAGCATGGAGTGAAATTTCTGCCGATTACCTTAAAGGGCATGTAAAGTCGATTCCCATTGTTTTTGTTTATCGGCCAATCAGCGAACCGCACCTGCGCAAATGAACCAAAATAGAAGGATTATCTACGCCTGTACACAAAACATTGGTTAATGAATGAAATTGGTCATGTGACAATGCAAGATATCAACAAGAGCAAGTGATTTGTTTGTAAACATTGGACATTCAACGTACCGCCTGAGAATCAACTTTACATGCCCTTTAACAAATTGCCGACTAGAATGCCAAAGGTCTGCAAGGCTGCTATTGCTATGAATGAAAGATTCTTCTATGAAAGCAAAGTTTAAACTACAAAATTTTTATTTGAAGCAGAAATCTTTATTTATAACCTCAATGTCTTGACTTTGTATACTATTTATTTTTCAACTCATTGGATGAATAAAAGCAAAATTTTCATGGCATGACATGCCATTTTCTGGCATACCAAACTTTTGAATGAGGTTACACAGGATCCTTTTCTGGTAATTACATTTACAACATTTGAAATATGAAAGAAAAATTGTTGCGTTTTGTGCATATGGCTAAAATTGTGTGTTAAAGTCCTTGAGGGGCAGCCTTACATGAACAAACATACCATGATCAAAGATACTTGGGTCATTCTCATGTCTGCATGCATCATCTACCGAGTCACAGCCGCATAAATGCACTGTATGCAGGTGCAAAGCATTCCATCTCAGTGCACATTGGGCACTCAGAAATATGAGTTCTTTTCTTCATTTTCTTCAGTCATCAGTGAGTCTGTATATGCTACCCTAAGCCCTTGTGGCCAATTAACAATTTTCCATGATAACAGCTTCACACTACATAATGAGGCTTGAAAAGGACAATTGTGCCTTTGCTACAATCAGTAAAAACACAGCAGCTACATCCCATGGGCTAAGCAGACAAAAGCAAAAACAAAATGGCTGAGTGGTAACTGCAGGTGTTGGGGAAACACATCTGATGCTGATGATTATTTCCAGGGAGGAGTTAAGAGCCCAGGGCTTCACATCAGCTCTGTGTGGGTGAAGGACATTCAGCTCCATCAGCTCTGTGTGGGTGAAGGACATTCAGCTCCATCAGCTCTGTGTGGGTGAAGCACATTCAGCTCCATCAGCTCTGTGTGGGTGAAGGACATTCAGCTCCATCAGCTCTGTGTGGGTGAAGGACTTTCAGCTCCATCAGCTCTGTGTGCACTTTCAGGTGAAGGTGAAGGACATTCAGCTCCATCAGCTCAGTGTGGGTGAAGCACTTTCAGCTCCATCTGCTCTGTGTGGGTGAAGGACATTCAGCTCCATCAGCTCTGTGTTGGTGAAGGACATTCAGCTCCATCAGCTCTGTGTGGGTGAAGGACATTCAGCTCCATCAGCTCTGTGTGGGTGAAGGACATTCAGCTCCATCTGCTCTGTGTGGGTGAAGGACATTCAGCTCCATCAGCTCTGTGTGGGTGAAGGACATTCAGCTCCATCAGCTCTGTGTGGGTGAAGGACATTCAGCTCCATCAGCTCTGTGTGGGTGAAGGACATTCAGCTCCATCAGCTCTGTGTGGGTGAAGGACATTCAGCTCCATCAGCTCTGTGTGGGTGAAGTGAGCTCCATCAGCTCTGTGTGGGGAGGACATTCAGCTCCATCAGCTCTGTGTGGGTGAAGGACATTCAGCTCCATCTGCTCTGTGTGGGTGAAGGACATTCAGCTCCATCAGCTCTGTGTGGGTGAAGGACATTCAGCTCCATCAGCTCTGTGTGGGTGAAGGACATTCAGCTCCATCAGCTCTGTGTGGGTGAAGGACATTCAGCTCCATCAGCTCTGTGTGGGTGAAGCACATTCAGCTCCATCAGCTCTGTGTGGGTGAAGGACATTCAGCTCCATCAGCTCTGTGTGGGTGAAGGACATTCAGCTCCATCAGCTCTGTGTGGGTGAAGGACATTCAGCTCCATCAGCTCTGTGTGGGTGAAGGACATTCAGCTCCATCAGCTCTGTGTGGGTGAAGGACATTCAGCTCCATCAGCTCTGTGTGGGTGAAGGACATTCAGCTCCATCAGCTCTGTGTGGGTGAAGGACATTCAGCTCCATCAGCTCTGTGTGGGTGAAGGACATTCAGCTCCATCAGCTCTGTGTGGGTGAAGGACATTCAGCTCCATCAGCTCAGTGTGGGTGAAGGACATTCAGCTCCATCAGCTCTGTGTGGGTGAAGGACATTCAGCTCCATCAGCTCTGTGTGGGTGAAGGACATTCAGCTCCATCAGCTCAGTGTGGGTGAAGGACATTCAGCTCCATCAGCTCTGTGTGGGTGAAGGACATTCAGCTCCATCAGCTCTGTGTGGGTGAAGGACATTCAGCTCCATCAGCTCTGTGTGGGTGAAGGACATTCAGCTCCATCAGCTCTGTGTTGGTGAAGGACATTCAGCTCCATCAGCTCTGTGTGGGTGAAGGACATTCAGCTCCATCAGCTCTGTGTGGGTGAAGGACATTCAGCTCCATCAGCTCTGTGTGGGTGAAGGACATTCAGCTCCATCAGCTCTGTGTTGGTGAAGGACATTCAGCTCCATCAGCTCTGTGTGGGTGAAGGACATTCAGCTCCATCAGCTCTGTGTTGGTGAAGGACATTCAGCTCCATCAGCTCAGTGTGGGTGAAGCACATTCAGCTCCATCAGCTCTGTGTGGGTGAAGGACATTCAGCTCCATCAGCTCAGTGTGGGTGAAGGACATTCAGCTCCATCAGCTCTGTGTGGGTGAAGGACATTCAGCTCCATCAGCTCAGTGTGGGTGAAGCTCCACATTCAGCATCAGCTCCATCAGCTCTGTGTGGGTGAAGGACACTTTCAGGTGTGTGGGTGAAGGACATTCAGCTCCATCAGCTCTGTGTGGGTGAAGGACATTCAGCTCCATCAGCTCAGTGTGGGTGAAGGACATTCAGCTCCATCAGCTCTGTGTTGGTGAAGGACATTCAGCTCCATCAGCTCTGTGTGGGTGAAGGACATTCAGCTCCATCAGCTCTGTGTGGGTGAGCTCCACATTCAGCTCCATCAGCTCTGTGTGGGTGAAGGACATTCAGCTCCATCAGCTCTGTGTGGGTGAAGGACATTCAGCTCCATCAGCTCTGTGTTGGTGAAGGACATTCAGCTCCATCAGCTCTGTGTGGGTGAAGGACATTCAGCTCCATCAGCTCAGTGTGGGTGAAGGACACTTTCAGCTCCATCAGCTCTGTGTGGGGAAGGACATTCAGCTCCATCAGCTTAGTGAGGGAAGGACACTGGGTCTCATCAGTTTTAAGAGACAGAAGGACGTTGGCTTCCATCAGCTATGAGTGACAGAAAGAGATTGGATTGCATCAGCTTTGAGTGACAGAGGGACTTTTGGTCCAATCAGCTTTGACTGACAAAGGAACGTTGGGTCTCATCAGTTTTGAGACAGGACAGTGTGTCTCAACAGTTTTGAGTGACAAGGATGTTGTGTCTCATTGGCTTTGAATGATAAAAGGACATTTGGTCCAATCAACTTTGAATGACAGAAGGACATTTGGTCCCATCAATTTTGAGTGACAAAAAGACGTTGGATTGCATCAGTTTTAAGTAACAGAAGGACGTTTGGTCCCATCAGCTTTACCTGACAGAGGGACGTTTGTTCCCATCAGCTGTCACCGACAGAAGGACGTTTGGTCCCATCAGCTGTCACTGACAGGAGGACGTTTGGTCCCATCAGCTGTCACCAACAGAAAGACATCTGGTCTCATCAGCTGTCACCGACAGAAGGACATTTGGTCCCATCAGCTGTCACCGACAGAAGGACGTTTGGTCCCATCAGCTATCACCAACAGAAGGACGTCTGGTCCCATCAGCCGTCACCAACAGAAGGACGTCTGGTCCCATCAGCTGTCACCGACAGAAGGACGTTTGGTTCCATCAGCTGTCACCGACAGAAGGACGTCTGGTCCCATCAGCTGTCACCGACAGAAGGACGTTTGGTCCCATCAGCTGTCACTGACAGAAGGACGTTTGTTCCCATCAGCCGTCACCGACAGAAGGACGTTTGGTTCCATCAGCTGTCACCGACAGAAGGACATTTGGTCCCATCAGCTGTCACCGACAGAAGGACGTTTGGTCCCATCAGCTGTCACCGACAGAAGGGCGTCTGGTCCCATCAGCCGTCACCAACAGAAGGACGTCTGGTCCCATCAGCTGTCACCGACAGAAGGACGTTTGGTTCCATCAGCTGTCACCGACAGAAGGACGTCTGGTCCCATCAGCTGTCACCGACAGAAGGACGTTTGGTCCCATCAGCTGTCACTGACAGAAGGACGTTTGTTCCCATCAGCCGTCACCAACAGAAGGACGTTTGTTCCCATCAGCTGTCACTGACAGAAGGACGAACCATGAGGAGTTGGGAGGGCTTTCTTTTGACAGCAGCGTTCTTCTTGCTAACAGGTAAGGATATTCTAATCACTGCTCCTGAAATCTAATTGATTGTTTACTATCTCTGGATTATATTAGAAATCTGGAGCCACAGGCAGAACACAAAACTCAGACTTTAAAGTTTCCATTTGCATTACTCTCAAAGATTCCCAGCATCATTACCACAGGAATCATAAATCATAAACATTCTGTTGGTCACCTCAAGTCTGTATTTACTATTTGCCATTATCTGGATTATCAAATAAAATGGTAATTTACATTCAATCAAAAAAAAAAAAAACCAAAGCATCGATACAATGCTGGCTTGATGGGAATAGCAAATATATTTTATTTAACGGAAGTGTAAATGCACCTACCTTTAAAACAGACATGCTCAGCAATAATTTCTCTTCATGTCAATGAAGAATTATATAAATCCCACTGGAGTGATGCATGGATAAATACACATCAATATGGATAAAATGAGCACAGATGGAAGATTTGGAATAGATGCAGTATTTCAGGAGCAAAGAACTTGCAAAAATACCTGATCTTTACTTTTATTTTATTTATTTATTTATTTAACCTTTATTTAACCAGGAAAATCCCTTGAGATACAAAATCTCTTTTTCTAGGGAGACCTGGCCAAGACAGCTCACCATTTCACTTAAAATAACAAAGTGTGTACACAACAGGAGTGACAAAATACAATAAGTTAACAAAATACAAACCTAAGGACAACAACTGAACACCTCATTTATATACAATCTTAGTCTATGCTTTAACACACCCAAGGAGACTAAATTGTTCAACTTTAGAGTATTTTGGAGGTTATTCCAAGACCAGGGAGCAAAATATGAAAAGGCACTTTTGCCAAGCTCTGAGGAAATCCGAGGTACCTGGTAAAGTAACCTTTTTGTGGAACGAAGCTGATAATGGTTGTTGAGTGGGGTCAAAAGGCTACTGAGGTAATGGGGTAATTTACCCAGTATGGCCTTATATATAAAAATAAACCAATGGTGCCGTCTCCTTAAGCTTAAAGAAGGCCATGAAACAAGATTATAGAGTTTACAGTGGTGTGTGCGGTAGTGTGAGTTTGTTATGAAGCGTACTGCACTATGATACATACAGTCCAAACTGCTTAAAGAAAGGGAGGATGCGTTCATGTAAATGTCATCGTAATCTAAAACATTAAGAAAGGTGGCTTGTACAATTCTTTTTCGAGCCTCAAAGTCAAAACAAGCTTTGTCACGATAATTGAAACCTAATCGAACTTTTAGTTCCTTTACAAGCCTGATAATGTGTTCTTTGAATTAAAGCTTTTCATCAATCCAAATACCTAAGTACTTGTAGGATGATACTGTTTCAATAACATCCCCTCCCAACGTTTGAATACTATATAAGCTTGACATTAACACTGTTATCTCACTTGTCCCAGAGAATTTCACGATTCACATGCTGTTTGAAGCCACAGCACTAAGAATATACAGCACATTCCAAATATTTCTATTTTCATGCTTAACAGCATTTTATCTACTAAAGCTTAAACAGTAATTTAGATATTTGTACAGGCAATTAAGAGTCTTTCTCAAGAACAGTTTTCTATTTGAAGCCATCACCTTCCAGCTTACATTGCACTTCCAGAGTCAGGCCAAGAAAGAGAAGAGGTTCTGAACAAAGACAACAAAAATGTATGTCACTTATGCACTAGAAACGCTTAGTATAGTGTACAACCCGAATTCCGAAATAGTTGGGACGAAGTGTAAATTGTGAATAAAATCAAAATGCAATGACTTTCAGATCACGAGCCAATATGTTATTTACAATAGAACATATAAAACATTTCAAATGTTGAAACTGAGACATTTAACATTTTTATTTACAAAATGAGCTTATTTCAAATTTTCTGGCTGCAACAGGTCTCAAAAAAGTTGGGACAGGCAAAAAAGGGCTGAAAAAGCAATTAATATATAAGAGAATCAGCTGAAAGAACATTTAGCAAGTAATTAAGTTAACTGGCATCAGGTGTGTAACATGATTGGCGATAAAAGGGATGTCTTAGAGAGGCTGAGTCTCTCAGAAGTAAAGATGGCCAGAGGCTCTCCAACCTGTGAAGGCTTGCGAAAAAAAATTGTGGAATACTTTAAAAACAATGTTCCTCAACGTCAAATTGCAAAGGCTTTGAAGGTCTCATCATCGACAGTGCATAACATCATTTATTTATTTATTTAGCTTTGACAGAAGTCAGGAAATGATCGCACAGGTGTACAAGGCACCTATTGTGAGGCAATCATCCCACAACATGTACAGACAATTGAACAATGAGAGAGAGAAAAAAAATAGTAATAATAAAATAAGACAGTATACTAGCAAGTGTAAGTAACATCAGAGGGACAGACGGCAACATGAACAATGACATTTGCCAACCCATGTACAGGAATCATCAGAAGAAAAATAGTTGTTAAACTATTGTCATCAAAAGATTCAGAGAAACTGGAAAAATCTCTGCGTAAGGGACAAGGCCAAAGACCTTTACTGGAAGCCCGTGATCTTCGGGCCCTCAGACACCACTGCATCACTCATTGGCATGATTCTGTCACTGACATTACTAAATGGCCCCAGGAATACTTCAAGAGACCATTGTTTGTAAACACAGTCCGCCGTGCCATCCACAGATGCCACCTAAAACTCTATCATGCAAAAAGGAAGCCATTGTTGAGCATGATCCAGAAGTGCCGCCGTGTTCTGTGGGCCAAGGCTCATTTAAAATGGACTGTAGCAAAGTGGCAAAGTGTCCTGTGGTCAGACGAGTCCAAATTTGACATTCTTGTTGGAAATCATGGCGTCGTGTCCTCCAGGCTAAAGAGGAGAAAGACCACCCCTCCTGTTATCAGTGTTCAGTTCAAAAGCCAGCATCTCTGATGGTATGGGGATGCATTAGTGCATATGGTGTGGGACACTTGCATGTTTTAAAAAGCACCATGAATGCTGAAAGGTATATAAAGGTTTTAGAGCAACATATACTCCCCTCCAGACGACATCTATTCCAGGGAAGGCCTTGTGTATTTCAGCAGGACAATGCAAAACCACATACTGCAGCTATTACAACAGCATGGCTTCGTAGTAGAAGAGTCCGTGTGCTGAACTGGCCTGCCTGCCGTCCTGATCTTTCACCGATTGAGAACATTTGGCACATCACTGAATGAAAAGTCCATCAAAGGAGACCCAAAACTCTCCAGCAGCTGGAAGCCTGTATTAAACAAGAGTGGGATCAAATTCCAATGGCTAAACTCAAGAAACTTGTCTCCTCAATGCCCAGACGCCTCCACTCTGTGTTTAAAAGAAGAGGGAATACTACACCATGGTAAACAGGCCCCTGTCCCAACTTTTTTGAGACCTGTAGCAGCCATAAAATTTGAAATTAGCTCATTTTGTGGATAAAATTGTAAAATTTCTCAGTTTTAACATTTGCTATGTTATCTCTGTTCTATTGTGAATAAAATACTGGCTGGTGTGATTTGAAAGTCATTGCGTTTTGATTTTATTCACAATTTACACTTTGTCCCAACTATTTTGGAATTGGGGTCATAATATTTCACGGATAAGCATATTTTTGATGTTGACTGCAATAAATTGGGAAAACTACATATAAATGATGGCATTTTGGGGAAAATATAAATGAAAATGTTACTCTACATTTTTATTATATCTTTTAATGAGACAAAAGCTCTGGAGATCTAGTGACAATGTACTGTGCTGCAAGAGCTTGACAGAAAAATATTGCTGCATTTATATCTGACAGAATGACCAGCTGGGACGATCTGATGGGGAAAAACTAGGTCAGTCTGTCACAGTCCAGAGCAGAAATGAAGAGCAGAGGAGGAGTACAATCCAACAGTAGGGTTTATTAGTAGTTTAGGTTACTCAGAACAGGCCTCGCCATAACAGTGGGAGGTTGTTTTGCCCAGAAGAGGAAGCATCAAATTGGTCTGCATGGCTGTCGTCCCAGTTCAGTTCAGGAGTGTAATCCAACAGTAGGGTTTATTAGTAGTAATACGGTAACAGTGGGACAGAGCCCAGAAGAACAAGGCGCAGTTCAGTTCAGGAGTGTAATCCAACAGTAGGGTTTATTAATAGTAATACGGTAACAGTGGGACGGAGCCCAGAAGAAGAAGGTGCAGTTCAGTTCAGGAGTACAATCCAACAGTAGGGTTTATTAATAGTGAATCCATGCCCAAGAGGTAACAGTGGGACAGAGCCCAGAAAAAGAAAGCGCAGTTCAGTTCAGGAGGGTACAATCCAACAGTAGGGTTTATTAATAGTAATACGGTAACAGTGGGACAGAGCCCAGAAAAAGAAAGCGCAGTTCAGTTCAGGAGTGTAATCCAACAGTAGAGTTTATTAGTAGTAATACGGTAACAGTGGGACAGAGCCCAGAAGAACAAGGCGCAGTTCAGTTCAGGAGTGTAATCCAACAGTAGGGTTTATTAATAGTAATACGGTAACAGTGGGACGGAGCCCAGAAGAAGAAGGTGCAGTTCAGTTCAGGAGTACAATCCAACAGTAGGGTTTATTAATAGTAATACGGTAACAGTGGGACAGAGCCCAGAAAAAGAAAGCGCAGTTCAGTTCAGGAGTACAATCCAACAGTAGGGTTTATTAGTAGTAGTACGGTAACAGTGGGACAGAGCCCAGAAGAAGAAAGCGAAGGTCAGTTCAGGAGTGCAATCCAACAGTAGGTTTTATTTGTAGTAATATGGTAACAGTGGGACAGAGCCCAGAAGAAGAAAGCGAAGTTCAGTTCAGGAGTACAATCCAACAGTAGGGTTTATTTGTAGTTATACGGTAACAGTGAGACGGAGCCCAGAAGAACAAGGTGCAGTTCAGTTCAGGAGTACAATCCAAAAGTAGGGTTTATTAATAGTAATACAATAACAGTGGGAGAGAGCCCAGAAGAAGAAGGGGCATTTCAGTTCAGGACTACAATTCAACAGTAGGGTTTATTAATAGTAATATGGTAACAGTGGGACGGAGCCCAGAGGAACAAGGCGCAGTTCTGTTCAGGAGTACAATCCAACAGTAGGGTTTATTAATAGCAATACGGTAACAGTGGGACAGAGCCCAGAAGAAGGGGCAGTTCAGTTCAGGACTACAATTCAACAGCAGGGTTTATTAGTAGTAATACGGTAACAGTGGGACGGAGCCCAGAGGAAGGCGGCGCAGTTCAGTTCAGATGTTGTGGGCGAAGCACAGCAAAGCCAATCTTTGGTCAGTGACTTTACAGCAACGATACAACACTGGATGGACTGCCAGATGGAGCACACATTTTGTCAGAGCTGAATTGTCCACAAGGAGGATGGAGTAGTTTGAGGGGAACTTGGTTCGAATCCTGATGACTGTTGAATGATAGGCAGCTTGTAGCTAATAAACTGGACAGAGGAACAAGATTAACTTGAACGCGGTCCCCATCCTAAAACCAGAATTAGGCTTGGGAACTTTTTTTTTTTTTAATTAAATTGGACAAGGGAGCTGGCTTGAACTGCTTTAACTTGAGTGCAGTCCCAATCCTAAAACCAGAATTAGGCTTGGGAACTTTTTTTAACTTGAACGCAGTCCCCATCCTTTCCAGTTTCAAGTTTCAAGTAAGTGTGCTACTCTCAAAAACTGTGTCAAAGCAGTTTGAGCTTTTAGCTTTGGAGTTTGAAGTCTCCAATTCTTTGTATGTTAATGTTGTTGGTTGTTACCGAACTCCCTCAGCTGAAGATTGTGCTTTGATTAATACAATGCAGCTCCTCTCAGAGTTCAATTCTAAGGAACTTATAGCTTTGGGTGATTTTAATTTGAACTGGTTACAACCAGTTTCAGATGATTTCAGATCTCAATGTAATTCTTTGAACATCTTCCAGTTGGTAGGCAGTGCAACTCGGCCAAACCCAAAAAATTCAGAAAAAGCCTCTCTCCTAGATCTTATCCTAACAAGTGCTCCTCATAAATATTCAACTGCCTCCATATTTGCTAATGATGTCAGTGACCACTGTGCTATAGCAACAGTGAGAAACTCAAAAATACCCAAAACCAGGCCTCGCATCATTTATAAACGCAACATGAAGCACTTTTCTGAGCAGGGTTTTCTCCATGATCTATTGCATGTTGACTGGGCAAAGATTGAGCTGATTGCTGATGTGGATGCTGCCTGGAAGTGTTTTTATGATGATTTTAGCAATATTATTAACAAGCATGCTCCATTTAGGAGGTATAGAGTAAAAGGCAGATACAATACATGGTTCACTCCTGACCTTTCAGATCTCCTCCACCAGCGCAACCTGGCCTGGGCTAAAGCCAGGAAAACAGACAGAAACTCTGACTGGTTAGCATTTCGGCAACTACGCAATGCATGTACCATCAAGATCAGGACAGCTAAAGCCAACTATTTCCTTTTACAAACTACACAAAATCTAAATAACCCTTCAAAATTCTGGAAAACCATCAAATCCATTTCTGGCAATAGTAAAGGCTCTGAGCTACCGCCATGCATTGTAAAAGACTCTCAGAAAATCTCTGACAAAGCCAAAATGCTTACTTGTTTTAATGAGCATTTTATTGCCTCAGGGTTTTTATTTGAGTCTCTTAATCCCACGAGTTTTATTTCTACTTTTAATTCTTTAATTGATAGTCAGGCTCAGTCCAGACTTTCTTTTAGTTTTTACCCCATTTCAGTTTCTGAGGTACACAAAGCCCTCAAACTTTTAGACACAGCTAAAGCTGCAGGCCCAGACAAACTCGAGCCTTACTTTTTAAAGTTAGCATCTGATTTTATTGCCCCTCCAATGACGCACATTTTTAACTTGTCATTGTCCAAAAACACTATACCCCCTATCTGGAAGTCTGCCCATGTCACTCCTCTGCTCAAAGGAGGTGACCCCTCAGTTTTAAACAATTACAGGCCCATATCCAAGCTGTCTGTCCTGGCAAAAGTTCTTGAGTCCCTGGTTAGTGATCAGCTGAAGGATTTTTTAATTGATATAGTGTTTTATCAGTTTTTCAATCTGGTTTTAGAAAGAGACACAGCACGGTTACAGCAGCACTTACTGTTGTTAATGATTTTATTGATTTTATTGATAATAAACAGCATTGTGCAGCCCTCTTTATCGACCTATCCAAAGCATTTGACGCTGTGGACCACTCAGTTCTTGCTCATCGATTATTAAATGCAGGACTGTCGGATCATGCTGTTGGATGGTTTAAAAATTACCTGACAGACAGAACTCAGTCTGTGCAGGTTGAGGGCTGTATTTCCAGCTCACTCCCTGTTACAGAAGGTGTGCCACAAGGATCAGTCCTTGGACCACTCTTGTTCATTCTTTATATCAATAATATCGATCGGAATGTATCAAATGCAAAATTTCATTTTTACGCCGATGACACAGTCATGTATACTTCTGCTCCTACACCAGACCAAGCACTTTCACAACTACAACTTGCTTTTAACACTGTGCAACAACATATTTATGATTTAAAACTGGTTTTAAATGCAGACCAAACGAAAGTTATGTTATTCTCTAATTCCAGGTCCAAACTTTCAAACTTGCCTTCAGTGATCACTGCTCAGGGTTCTCAGATAGAATTTGTGTCTACTTACAAGTATCTTGGTGTTTTAATTGATGATTCCCTTTCTTTTTCTGCCCATATTCAGCAGCTTGTGAAAAAATTAAAACTGAAGTTAGGTTTTTTCTTTAGAAAAAAATCATGTCTCTCTTTTGAATCTAGAAAGAGACTGGTTTCTGCTACATTTATGTCTGTGCTCGAATATGGTGATGTCTTGTATATGCACGCCTCTTCTCAAAGCTTACAGTCTCTGGATATTGTGTATCATGGAGCTCTGAGGTTCATCATTAATTTTAAATCTCTTACTCATCATTGCTTGTTGTATGCTCGTGTTGGATGGTCTTCTTTGTCTGCACGCAGACTCAATCACTGGCGTATTCTTGTTTATAAATGTATTCTTGGTCTGCTCCCATCCTACCTTCTGACATCCATCAGTCAGAAGAGCACAGGATCTTATAATCTTCGGTCCCAGGATCTTTTCTTATTGTTCCCAAAGTAAGAACTGAGCTGGGAACAAAGGCATTCAGGTTTGAGGCTCCACATACTTGGAAAGAACTACAAAAAGACCTGAAACTTAAAGATCTGGTTTCATTGGACACTTTTAAGACAATGTTGAGCGATTTGGAGGCGGACACATCTGGCTGCAGATGTTTTGACTGATGCACTTTATCTTTCTCACACATCCAATCCAAGAAAAATTGGCTGTCTAATATTGTGACTTTTCTTTTTTAATGTATTGAAGTCTCGTTTTATGTGTTTGATGACTGTGCATGTTTGTGTAAAACTGTTGAATGTGCTGCTGTCTTGGCCAGGGCACTCTTGAAAAAGAGATTTTTAATCTCAATGAGGTTTTTCCTGGTTAAATAAAGGTCAAATAAAAAATCCTTAAACCAGAATTAGGCTTGGGAAAACGGACAGACTTTAACTGGTTTTGAATGGTCCCTATACTAAAACCAGAATTGGGAACTTTTTTTTATTAAACGGACAAGGGAGCCGACTTTAACTGGTTTAACTTGAATGTGGTCCCTATACTAAAACCAGAATTAGGCTTGGGAACTTTTTTTTATTAAACTGGACAAGGGAGCCGACTTTAACTGGTTTAACTTGAATGTGGTCCCTATCCTAAAACCAGAATTAGGCTTGGGAACTTTTTTTATTAAACTGGACAAGGGAGCCGACTTTAACTGGTTTAACTTGAACGCGGTCCCTATCCTAAAACCAGAATTAGGCTTGGGAACTTTTTTTATTAAACTGGACAAGGGAGCCGACTTTAACTGGTTTAATTTGAACACGGTCCCTATCTTGGACCCTGCATAGGCTTGGGAGATGTTCAAATTCACAAGAAGGGAGGCTTATGTAAATTACTATCATTAAACATTATGTTTCACTTAATAAGGACAAGGAGCTTCGACTAGGAAATACAGACTGGCTGTAAGCATGAATAGCCAATTACAATCCAGCAGCTTGCAACTCAATGCAGAGGTGTGCAAATACACCTCAAAGGGAGATCAGGAAGTTAAATGAAACAAGACACAGCTGGGGGTATAGGGGAACACTCAGATATTGGGTTGGGGAAAATTCTAACAATTACATTTTTAAAATTATAATATAATAAAGTTCTCAAAATACCCCTGTGAATTCTGAATGATTCTGCACAAGTAAAATCAAAATTGTAGTTGGTACAACTCTGCACAAACCTAATTGCAAAACATACAATGCATATGCATTCACATTGACGTATTAACATTGAAAAAATCATATTTACCATTGCTGTTTAATTTGGCTTAATTTGACTTATAAACCCCATTTCTTTAAATGTTGGGATGGTTTGAAGAATGCAAGTAAAGAAAAAAAAATCAAATTAACATTTATTTGCTCAAATTTGTCCAAATTGGAAATATGAATGTTTGCCTCAATGGAAGTTCTTGTTCAAAGAAATCTTCTGATTAACATGAGTTGTCTCTGTTCTTCCCCTCCCTTCATTCCCAGTGAATCTGAATTGGGGACGTCTCGCCTGCAGGGAAGGTCACAGTGGCCCCACCTATGAGTCTCTGCAGACGGTGTTCGACAGGAAGCCCTTCCGCCCGGCCGTAAACTTGAGCAACCCCACCATCACCAACATCTCCTTTACACTTTACGCTGTGCTGGGAGTGGTAAGTGAAGTATTATGATCTGTCTAAAGAGGGAGAGCTGTGTTTCGCTCTGCCTCCACAGGGGGAGCTGTGTTTCACTCTGTCTCCACAGGGGGAGCTGTGTTTCACTCTGTCTCCACAGGGGGCGCTGTGTTTCACTCTGTCTCCTCAGGGGGCGCTGTGTTTCACTCTGTCTCCACAGGGGGTGCTATGTTTCACTCTGTCTCCACAGGGGGGGCTGTGTTTCACTCTGTATCCACAGGGGGTGCTATGTTTCACTCTGTCTCCAAAGGGGGGGCTGTGTTTCACTCTGTCTCCACAGGGGGAGCTGTGTTTCACTCTGTCTCCATAGGGGGCACTGTATTTCACGGTCTCCACAGGGGGAGCTGTGTTTCACTCTGTATCCACAGGGGGAGCTATACTGAGCAAAAAAAGAAATGCAATTACGTAATCCGGTGCCAAATTTTGACAAACCCATTGAGAAAGATGCTTTTGCTTTGAGTTATTTTTGGAGCTGAGTACTTCTACCATACAAATTTTCACAGTCATAGCGCGTATTCTGGAGCCGCTGTTCGTCTGGAACCAAACAATTGGAGGGCTTGGGTTCGAGTAGTACCATTGTCCTAACACTCCCATTTTTGTTTTGAGTTCCTCGTAGACACCGGGGCCTATAAAAGTCCGACCGAAAATGAATAAAAATCAGATGGGTTATAATGCCACAACTAACAGAAGTTCAACGAGAACGAGTGATTGGGATGCTACAGGCTGGAAGTCGGGTAGAGAGAGTTGCCCGTCAATTTGGCGTGCATTCTGCGACAATTAGTCACCTCAGAACCAGGTTTAATGCCACTGGACACACGACTGATCGCCCCAGATCGGGTAGGCCACGTGTTATGACTCCAGCATCTGACCTTCGTATCACGACTGATCGTCTGCTACACACCGAACCAACCTTCATTTTGTTGAAGGAAACCTCAACGCTGTCCGTTACCGTGATGAAATTCTCTGTCCAGTCGCCCTTCCCTTTGTCCAACGTCACCAACTGACTTTCCAACAGGACAACGCGCGTTCACACGTAGCCGTGTCTGTATGGAGTTCCTTCGGGCCGAAAACGTGCAAATCCTTCCCTGGCCAGCGTTTTCTCCAGATCTTTCACCAATAGAACACTTGTGGGACATTCTGGATAGAGCGATCTGGAGACGTCAACCACCGTCAGCTACAGTAGGTCAGCTAAGACAAGCACTGACCGAAGAGTGGAACAGTGTTCCACAAGCAACAATCAGACATCTGGTGATGTCTATGAGACGCAGGTGTACCGCCGTGTGCAACGCTAACGGGGGACATACGAGATACTGATAGTGTCATTTGTGTTTCATAATGTCGAACTTCACCTAGTTAAATAAAAGTCAACATGGCGATATTCCAACCCGATTTTCTGATTTATCTATTGTCTGAGATTCCCTCTTTCATTTGATACCAATGAAGGGTTGATTAATAACAGTTACACTCGATAAAATCAAGAAATAGAAAATTGCATTTCTTTTTTTTGGTCAGTATATGTTTCACTCTGTCTCCACAGGGGGCGCTGTGTTTCACTGTCTCCACAGGGGGAGCTGTGTTTCACTCTGTCACTACAGGGGGAGCTGTGTTTCACTCTGTCTCCACAGGGGGAGCTGTGTTTCACTCTGTCTCCTCAGGGGGCGCTGTGTTTCACTCTGTCTCCACAGGGGGAGCTGTGTTTCACTCTGTCTCCACAGGGGGTGCTATGTTTCACTCTGTCTCCACAGGGGGCACTGTGTTTCACTCTGTCTCCCAGGGGGGGGCTGTGTTTCCTCTGTCTCCAAAGGGGGGGCTGTGTTTCACTCTGTCTCCACAGGGGGCGCTGTGTTTCACTGTCTCCACAGGGGGAGCTGTGTTTCACTCTGTCTCCATAGGGGGCGCTGTGTTTCACGGTCTACACAGGGGGAGCTGTGTTTCACTCTGTATCCACAGGGGGAGCTGTGTTTCACTCTGTCTCCACAGGGTGAGCTGTGTTTCAGTCTGTATACGCAGCGGGAGATGTGTTTCACTTTGTCTCCACAGGGGGAGCTGTGTTTCATTGTTTCTACAGTGAAGCAGTGAGTGTCATTGGTTGTGTCCAAAATCACTCACTCATTCACTATTCACTACTCACTATAAGGGGACTCACTGTGTAGGTGACTATATAGTGTGCTCATAGGCTGAGGGAAGAAACGCTGTCAGACACTACTCGGCTTGTGTTGTTGCGGCTGTTAATAGCGTCATTGCTGTCGCAAAATTAAATCGTGCCTGTTCAACTTCAGCTGAAGGATTTGGATGTATTTTTGTAATAAATGAACATACTATATTCTCCACCGAGTTTGTGTTTACCACTATCATTTAAATAATAGCATTTGCCTAAAATTTTTAATATTGTCTTCTATTTTTTGTCCCCCAACTCTTATCATTATTCGTCTTAATTGTACCTGAAGGAAATCTTTCTCTCATCTTTACGTTATGTGCACTTTGACTGCCTTTATTGAAATATCCTCTGTAAACAAACGGGTCTCCTGTGCTGCTCGGTTTCCAATAAAGAAAAAAACAAAACACTTTTGTGCCTGAAGTTGAATAAATGTCTTGTGCCTGTTTTCACAAAATAAAATAAACCAAACTCCGTTGACTAAACGCAGCTTACATCTTTTGGAGCTTTTCGGTTTGTGTGCAATGCATGATGGTACGTATTGCTGGGTTAGTGACCATCGAATGTTCACTACATTTCGCGGGGGATTGTGGGATGTAATGAGTTCACTATATAGAGGATAATAATTTTTACTAACAATTCGGACAGCGATGCCAAATGCCCAACCGGCTATATAGTGCACTATATAGTGAGTAGTGAGTGATTTCGGACACAGCCATTGTCTCCACGGGATGGTGCTGAGTCTCAGTCTGTCTCCACAGGGCGGAGCTGTGTTTTTATTTCCACAGGGGGGAGCTGTGTTTCACTTTGTCTCTACAGGGGGGAGCTGTGTTTCATTGTCTCTACAGGGGAGAGCTGTGTGTCATTATCTCCACAAGATGGTGCTGTGTTTCTCTCTATCTCCACAGGGGGAGCTAAGCGTCATCCTCATAGGAGTGGAAATTAATGCCATGCTTTCTCATAACATTTCCTAAAGGAAGTATATAGGAAGGGCCCAAGTACTGACCCTTGGCGAAGTCGAAATATTACTTCAGTAGAGATCAAAGAGTCAATGGGCCTCATGCTGCAACATTCTCTTAAATTTCGCTTATATTTTCTCTTATTTTTTTGCTATGAAAAAAAAAAGAGACATAAACTCTGGATGCACTAAACGCTCTTACCGTCCAAATCTGCTCTTACCTATGTGCGCTGAATGTTGAATCCCACTTGATCGTAAATTCATTCATTCATTCATTCATTTCTATTTGTTCCGCTCATGGCATTGGAGACAAAATGAAATTCACAAAATATATTCAGCTCTGAGCAGTTTACATAACCCATGACGGAAAGGAGCAGGGAGAAGAAAATCTTATTTTACCTGCCCCTTATTCAAATATACAATCAGAAATAGAAAAGATGGCCTGCCAATCACAGTTGCTTAGCAACCACTACGTACAGTAGTAAACAAACACAATCAAAGGTCAAAACACAATAATTTACAATCTGATAAACAAATTATCTAACATCATCATATTGTCTAATTATTCTTTCTTTATACATTTTCTTAAATCTAAAGATATTCATACAGCCCTTTAAATCATTTGGCAAGGAATTCCACAGTTTTACCCCAGTTACAGAGATACACATCTGCTTCAACGTAGTCCGTGCAAACGGATGCTTAATGTTAAATTTCCTTCTATGTTGCTCATCTCTTAAATGTAAAACAAATCATTTCTGTATATTTTCTGGTAGTGTTCGGTTTTTTGCCTGGTACACAACTAATAAAGTCTGCAGTTCAATTAAATCTTTAAATTTTAACAGCCCTGATTCAATAAACAGTGCATTTGTGTGTTCTCCTGGATGTACCTTAAAAATAATTCTCATTGCCTTTTTCTGTAAAATAAATAATGATTCTAAATTACTCTTATATGTGTTGCCCCACACTTCAACACAGTAATGCAAATACTGACAAAATCAAAGAACAATACAAAATCCGCATTGACTTATAATCCAACAAATACTTTGCTTTTTGAGCACAAAAACATTTTTAGATACTTTAGTTTTCACATGTGATACATGATATTTCCATATCAATTTATCATCCATTATAACACCCAAAAATCTGATTTCAGACACTCCATCTATATACAGTGAAACATTCTCTTTTCTCCGATTTGCAAAAGCCATAAATTTTGTTTTGTTCAAGTTTAGTGATAACTTATTGTCATCAAACCATTTTTTGAGCTTGACCATTTCATTTGCAATAGTTTCTGTCAACATACGCAAATCTTCTCCTGAACAAAAAAAATTTGTGTCATCAGCAAACAACACAAATCGTAATAATTTTGATGTATCACAGATGTCATTAATATATAAAATAAAGAGTTTAGGTCCCAAAACCGAACCTTGTGGGACTCCACATTTAATCTTCATATGATCAGATGTAATACCAGTAAAATGTTCATATTGTTGCCTATTATCCAAATAACTGCTGATCCAGTTCTGAGCTATTCCTCTTATACCATAAGTATGCAATTTAGATATGAGGATATTATGATCTATTGTATCAAAGGCTTTTTTTAGATCAATGAAAACCCCTATTGTGTATTTCTTACTTTCTAATGCTGATGCAATTTCTTCCACTATGTTCATTAATGCTAATGATGTGGATCTGTTTGCCCGAAAGCCATACTGACTGTCACTCAGTAATTTATTATTTTCAATAAAAGTATCAAATTTTTGTATGAACAGTTTTTCAAGTATTTTTCAAAAATTGTGAAAGCAAGGACACTGGTCTGTAATTATTAAAGCTGTGTTTATCTCCTGTTTTAAAAAGTGGAATAACCTTTGCTATCTTCATTCTGTCTGGAAATACCCCAGAACAAAAAGAAAGATTGAAAATATAACTTAACGGTTTACTTATACAATCAATAGTTTTTTTCACAATAATCATGTCAATCCCATCATTATCAGTTGATGTCTTATTTTTAGATAATGCAACAATAGATTTGATTTCAGTTTCACTCACTCCTCCAAGAAAGAAGGAGTGCAACACTTTGCTTTCTCCATGCCAGTTAGCCTCTATTTGCCCATCACCATGTTTTTTTTTTATAGAACTGGAAGCGCGTGGCCATTTTTTTTAAATTAGCATATATGACACCCACTAAACACCATATAAGGGCAGGTGACGTGCCGTGTGCAAACAGCCGACTGCTCGTGGCAATCTAGGGCGCTTTCACACTAGGATTGTTCCATACTGTGCCACCATACGACTGTCCCCCCTCCCCTCTCCCCCCGCTGCTCAGCTTTCACACTAGTAATATCGCACCGTACCCTAGTACACTTGCATACATGTCAAAATTCCGATACAGCGCGTTGCAGTATGCACTCAGGTGGTTTTAAATGGGGAACAATTTTAAAAGAAGACGCCAATATATTTCGGGGGGTTTTATTATTGACAAGGGGGTTTAGAATATTAATATTGCATATTAATATTGCGAATGCATATGCTGCGCGTGCCCTAGCAACCCAGTGTGTCATCTGTAACATGGATTACCACATATAGCAGCATGAAAAATTAAACTCGAAATTTTCTTGACTGAATGCTTGATGTTTTTACACATCCTAATCTTTCTCTGGGTACCCAAACATTAAGTTAAGCCAAAAATGTACTAATTACTTTCGATATTGGTGGATGTTGAATACGGAATTCTTTCGAACTTGCATTTTTGGCCGATTATGCTGTCCACTAGCCTGGTAAAACCAGACTCTGCTACTTCGCTTTGCTTCGTACACAGAGTCTGGACAGTCGTGATTGACAAGTGTTTACTTCCTGGTGGGTGGGCGCTTGTCAGAAGTGTAAAATCATTGGTGTACCAGTAAACTAATCACTAACGTTTGGCGATGACGTATGTTATGCGCCCGCTCAGCCGCCTAGTACTTCCGCTGGAAACTACAGTCCTTCATACCAGGAATGCAGCGAAAACAAGCTGATCAGTACATTAAAGTTAATACTGTACTCATACATATGCCCATCTACCAAATTTTAGCCTTCACTCATTCACTTAAAAGAACCAAAGGTGCTCTTTCTGTTCTCCTTACAAGAAAGAAATTGTTGAGCTATCGTTTTTCCTGCAGATACTGCTGCTATTAAAATAAATGTAAGAGACCCGAAACCAACGCAGAATCGGCGAGAATAAAGCATTATTTACGACAGGACGAAATCTGCATTGACACAAAAACTGAACCGTTAACCATACTTGCGCTAACATCATACCCAGCTTGCCATCTAACTTTATAGTGACATAGTTTAGCTCTAAGCGTTTGGCTGTCTCAGACAGCCATTTCATTCATGGATAATGACAACATAACACTGAGACAGCGAATAGGTCTTGTGACACAAACAAAAACACAGCTTTTAAAAAGTTTGCTGCAAACTTAAATAGTGTGAAATTCGCTGGCAATGTAACACTAGAAGCTACAAAGCTACCTGAGGTGGTTCGGCTGTCTCTCACAGAGATGAACTGGGTGCCTATTTCATATGTTTCATGATGGATCATTTCCATTCAAAAAACTAACAAAACATTCATCTTGTTGTGGCTTTAAGTCGCTGATACCCGGGATTTTCCCCACGACAGAGCGAATCTATGTCCTCCCGTGTATCTATGTCCGTGGCCATTGTTGATTTCGGAGACTACAATGTCAAACTCGGCGCAGCTGCTACATCATGGCTCTTGGCCACGCCTTCTGTTCGTTGGTTGGTCCGGCGTATTTTCTGCCGAGGTAAACGAGGCAGAGCTCCGAGTGACCAAACTGAGTAATGAAGCGAAATGAAATTAAGTGGAAGTACGAAGGCTGGCGGAGTCAGGCTAGCTGTCCACTGCCTCATACCATGAAAATTTATCTATCTCATAACTTGAGCTGCCAGACTTTCGCACCGCGTGTTACGTCTCTCTGCTCCAATGGTGGTCCTCTGCCCCAATTGTTATTTTGTTTCTAACTGCCTTTGGTGGCGAATTTGTATTCGTTTTTTCTGTTTCCGGATGTGCTGATGCACCTGCGCCGCCTCAACACCTGATGTCTCCAGGACCTGTATAAGAGGCCCTCCCCAGAGCTAAGATGGAGAGGGTTCAGCTTTTGTTCTGGCCGACTGCTTTGTGCATCCTAGTGATGCAGAGATCAAGCCTCATAAAGCATTGAAGCTTTCTCTCAAAATGGTTCGCTAATGGGTGACGCTTCTTGAGGCTTTATCTGCTCACTACGCCATCTACTGGACAAAAAGTGTAACACAGGCAAAAATATCGAGGATCATATTACCACAGTGGCGTATCAAATGGGGAAGCAGTACATTCATTTTCGACACCTGCTTATTCCTCACTAGGGTCGCGGGGCGAGCTGGAGCCCATCATAGCTGACTATGGGCAAAGGCAGGAACCCACCCTGGACAGCTTGCCAATCCATCGCAGAGGACGCAGTAAACTAACGAATTTCAACCCTGAGAAGGTCATTTGCCAGCAATGGCAAAGAAATTTTATGGTCAAATATCGCGACACCTAGTACCTGTTAATAAATACTTCTTACAATAAGGCTGCTGAATCGATACACCACTACAACTGCATTTATTTCTCAGTCATGGTGCTGGCAAGTCGATGTCATAATGATACATTATTGATTATTTTAATTGAATGTAAGTCGTTATAACATGAAATAACTTAGATTTGTTTTTGTAAAATGCTTCATAAAACAAACAATGATAATTTTATTCAGCTGTTGATATCGTCTTTGAGGCAGCAAGTGTTTCTGGGTAATATCCGACATTCCATAGACCACCCACGTGAGGAATCGCGCGCCAAATGGCGAACCACTTCATGAACCGGTCACGAGGTACGGCCGGCTGGCGAGGCTTCCGATGTGACCGCATACGTCATCAATACACGCCTCGAAACGCGCTTCACAAAATAATTCCTGAATTACCCGGCACACGCCTCGAAGCATCGGCTCAGAACGTCACATCACAAGTGCATCCAAAACGCGCTACTTTACTTGCGTACCCGAACTTGAAACAATTAAAAACCCCTAGAGAAACTAGAGTCTGTGTCGCCTTTCCCACTTTTATGTTGCAGTTTGCTTTCGTTTTGTGCGGGTCGTAACACCGCGTCCCGCACTTTGAAATATCGCAGCTGCATTTTCTTTAATTTGTCACAGCACTGATCTATTATTCTGTGATAACCACGCGAATGTAACTACTCAAGAATTATTCCAGAAATCTCAGAGTTTTTGCGTGCAATATCCAGTTGTGATTGTATATTTTCATCCGCCTACATTTCGAGCAAGCATTGAATTTCTTCGTTTGAATGGAGATATCCTTTCGCCGCTGCATTTGTTAGAACACGAGAGCCGTAACACATAACAGTAGTCTTTCGTGCTTGAGTACGGTTGCTTTCACATTTAGTACGAGTAGCCATTCATCTGTCTCAGCAAACAGATCCGTGCGATCTCTATAAACGCGCTCTCTGCGCAAGGCCTGGATGGCCAAAGTGTCCAACAGCAATAGGTATGCCATTCAGAAGCAGAACACACGCCAGTATCTAAGGGTTTTTTTTCTCTAGCTTAGTCCTAAATAGGATCAACTGGCCAAACGTTTTAGCCAAAGAATTAAATAATATAATCATTATAATTTCTCAAAAACATAAAACAATCAAAATTTGATTATATGATGCATTTTAAAGTTTAGGTTTTAAAACTTGTGTTTGCGTGCATTGGACAAACAATTTGTGGACAGAGATACCAGTTTTCTGTTTTCTCTTATCTCGGTAAGAGTGCTCTCGACCACTCGTAAAATTTTCTCTAACCTAAGAGAAGAGCAAAAATAAGAAAACATTGGTGCATCCCAGAAATCAATGGGTTAGAACAAAATAAGAAAAAATCGGGGATACGAACAAAAATAAGAGAAAATATGTTCTTATATCGCTTCTTGCATGAGGCCCATTGCTTACATGAACAAATTGTGAACAATATGGTAAAGAGGATATGAGCCAGTTAAGTGTCTCTCCTTTTATGCGAGCAAAGTTGTCACATTTCTCAAGTAAGATATTAGTGGTCAGTGGTATGGAAAGCTGTACTCAAGTTGAGAAGCACAAATAAAGATGTACATCCATTATCAGAAGCAGTGAATAAGTCATTGATAACTTTAACCAAGGTCTCCGTGCTATGATGTGATCTAAATCCTGAATGCCAATTTACAAGGATATTGGTGCAATATAAGATGTCACAGAGTTGTTTTGAAATACTGGTCTCTAATTTCTTTTGATAAAAAAGGGAGCTTTGAAATAGGTCTATGATGAGTGCAAATGTTTGGCTGTAGGTCTTACCTGAGGAGAGGCTTGATTACTGCTGCTTTGAGGAATTATGGAACATAACTGACAGCAGTGAGTCATTAATGAGCTGTTGTACAGGTAGTTTTATTAAGGGAAGAGAATACTTGTTTTGTTGAGATAGGGTCTAAAAGATCCGGAAGATTTTGAGGTGGAAATTAACAGATAGGATTCAGAGAGCTCAATAGGAGAGGAAGATACTGGATGAACTTGGCGAATTTGATCTCTAGTTGTTAAAATTGTATTTAAAAATCATAGAATCATTGCTATAACAAGACTTTGGCACACAGAGTACAGCAGTACAGCGCTTTGCAGACTTGAAATAGTGTTAAAGAGAAACCGAGTATTACATTGGTTTTCTTCAATAAGGGTAGATTATAAGCTGACCAGTCACACATTTCAAAATGCTGCATTTCAAAGAAAGATGAAAGTCCACCAGGCCAGTACAATGTTATTTTCTTTCCAATATTTTTGAGGTTTGCATGAATGAATGAGTTCGGGCATTTTTCCATGTTGCTAGTGTTTTCTGCTTTACCCGCCTCTTTTTCAAAGGTACAACAGTGTCTAAAGATGTGTAAAATATTGCAGCAATAATATCTGCTAATTGTATTCCTGGACAAAGAGTCAGGGATACGATGGATTTGAGATCGTCACGCTGTGTCCGCTGCTGCCACATCCAGGGAGATTTTTTTGTGAGCACATTACAGGCCGCAAATTTCAACTGACTCGTTCACTTTTGGCATGGGCATTGTGTATGTTCAGGTCACCAAGACTATCGATTTTGGGAGTGATTGCTGTTGGGGGTTTGGGGAGGCACGTCGACCAGCAGGCAACCGACTATCTAGTAGATCAAGTTTGTCTCTACAGGGGGTAACTGTGTTTCTCTCCATTTCCACAGGGAGGCACTGTGTTTCACCATCTCCACAGAAGTTGTAATAGCAAACAAGAAACAACCTTTTTGTTGGTATTGTCTGATATTTTCCCAACAATTTTTTTTTTTAACTTTTTGTGAGAGTAACTTGCTTTAAAAATTAGATCAGAGCCCAGCTCAAAGATCGAAGAGTCAAAACTCCTTGGATGGCTTGCAATTGTTTGGGTGCAGCTCTTGAGTGCAGTTGTTTTTCTTAACATCCTTGCGCCTGCCCAGCAGTAATCTCTTGTGTGCTTTGTGCTGTTTCAGAATGAAAACATCCTTGCGCCTGTCCAGCAGTAATCTCTCTGAGTGCTTTGTGCTGTTTCAGAATGAAAACATCCTTGCGCCTGTCCAGCAGTAATCTCTCTGTGTGCTTTGTGCTGTTTCAGAATGAAAACATCCTTGCGCCTGTCCAGCAGTGATCTCTCTGTGTGCAGAATGAAAACATTTTGTGCTGTTTCAGAATGAAAAGATCCTTGTGCCTGCCCAGCAGTAATCTCTCTGTGTGCTTTGTGCTGTTTCAGAATGAAAACATCCTTGTGCCTGTGCCAGCAGTAATCTCTCTGTGTGCTTTGTGCTGTTTCAGAATGAAAACATCCTTGCGCCTGCCCAGCAGTAATCTCTCTGTGTGCTTTGTGCTGTTTCAGAATGAAAACATCCTTGCGCCTGTCCAGCAGTAATCTCTCTGTGTGCTTTTGTGCTGTTTCAGAATGAAAACATCCTTGCGCCTGCCCAGCAGTAATCTCTCTGTGTGCTTTGTGCTGTTTCAGAATGAAAACATCCTTGCGCCTGTCCAGCAGTAATCTCTCTGTGTGCTTTGTGCTGTTTCAGAATGAAAACATCCTTGCGCCTGTCCAGCAGTAATCTCTGTGTGCTTTGTGCTGTTTCAGAGTGAAAACATCCTTGCGCCTGCCCAGCAGTAATCTCTCTGTGTGCTTTGTGCTGTTTCAGAATGAAAACATCCTTGCACCTGCCCAGCAGTAATCTCTCTGTGTGCTTTGTGCTGTTTCAGAATGAAAACATCCTTGCGCCTGCCCAGCAGTAATCTCTCTGTGTGCTTTGTGCTGTTTCAGAATGAAAACATCCTTGCGCCTGTCCAGCAGTAATCTCTCTGTGTGCTTTGTGCTGTTTCAGAATGAAAACATCCTTGCGCCTGCCCAGCAGTAATCTTTCTGTGTGCTTTGTTTCAGAATGAAAACATCCTTGCGCCTGCCCAGCAGTAATCTTTCTGTTTCAGAATGAAAACATCCTTGCGCCTGCCCAGCAGTAATCTCTCTGTGTGCTTTGTGCTGTTTCAGAATGAAAACATCCTTGCGCCTGTCCAGCAGTAATCTCTCTGTGTGCTTTGTGCTGTTTCAGAATGAAAACATCCTTTGCGCCTGCCCAGCAGTAATCTCTCTGTGTGCTTTGTGCTGTTTCAGAATGAAAACATCCTTGCGCCTGCCCAGCAGTAATCTCTCTGTGTGCTTTGTGCTGTTTCAGAATGAAAACATCCTTGTGCTGCCTGTCCAGCAGTAATCTCTCTGTGTGCTTTGTGCTGTTTCAGAATGAAAACATCCTTGCGCCTGTCCAGCAGTAATCTCTCTGTGTGCTTTGTGCTGTTTCAGAATGAAAACATCCTTGTTTCAGCAGTAATCTCTCTGTGTCTTTGTGCTGTTTCAGAATGAAAACATCCTTGTGCCTGTCCAGCAGTAATCTCTCTGTGTGCTTTGTGCTGTTTCAGAATGAAAACATCCTTGCGCCTGTCCAGCAGTAATGCTCTCAGCAGTAATCTCTCTGTGCTTTGTGCTGTTTCAGAATGAAAACATCCTTGCGCCTGTCCAGCAGTAATCTCTCTGTGTGCTTTGTGCTGTTTCAGAATGAAAACATCCTTGCGCCTGTCCAGCAGTAATCTCTGTGTCTTTGTGCTGTTTCAGTGTGAAAACATCCTTTGTGCAGTGTTTCAGTGCTGTTTCAGAATGAAAACATCCTTGCGCCTGTCCAGCAGTAATCTCTCTGTGTGCTTTGTGCTGTTTCAGAATGAAAACATCCTTGTGCCTGCCCAGCAGTAATCTCTCTGTGTGCTTTGTGCTGTTTCAGAATGAAAACATCCTTGTGCCTGTCCAGCAGTAATCTCTCTGTGTGCTTTGTGCTGTTTCAGAATGAAAAACATAATCTTTCTGTGTGCTTTGTGCCAGAGTGAAAAATCTTGTGCCTGCCCAGCAGTAATCTCTCTGTGTGCTTTGTTTTTCAGATGAAAACATCCTTGCGCCTGCCCAGCAGTAATCTCTCTGTGTGCTTTGTGCTGTTTCAGAATGAAAACATCCTTGCGCCCTGTCCAGCAGTAATCTCTCTGTGTGCTTTGTGCTGTTTCAGAATGAAAACATCCTTGCGCCTGCCCAGCAGTAATCTCTCTGTGTGCTTTGTGCTGTTTCAGAATGAAAACATCCTTGCGCCTGTCCAGCAGTAATCTCTCTGTGTGCTTTGTGCTGTTTCAGAATGAAAACATCCTTGCGCCTGCCCAGCAGTAATCTCTCTGTGTGCTTTGTGCTGTTTCAGAATGAAAACATCCTTGCGCCTGCCCAGCAAATCTCTCTTTCTGTGTCTTTGTGCTGTTTCAGAATGAAAACATCCTTGCCTGCCCAGCAGTAATCTCTCTGTGCTTTGTGCTGTTTCAGAATGAAAACATCCTTGCGCCTGTCCAGCAGTAATCTCTCTGTGTGCTTTGTGCTGTTTCAGAATGAAAACATCCTTGCGCCTGCCCAGCAGTAATCTCTCTGTGTGCTTTGTGCTGTTTCAGAATGAAAACATCCTTGCGCCTGCCCAGCAGTAATCTCTGTGTGCTTTGTGCTGTTTCAGAATGAAAACATCCTTGCGCCTGTCCAGCAGTAATCTCTCTGTGTGCTTTGTGCTGTTTCAGAGTGAAAACATCCTTGCGCCTGCCCAGCAGTAATCTCTCTGTGTGCTTTGTGCTGTTTCAGAGTGAAAACATCCTTGCGCCTGCCCAGCAGTAATCTCTCTGTGTGCTTTGTGCTGTTTCAGAATGAAAACATCCTTGCGCCTGCCCAGCAGTAATCTCTCTGTGTGCTTTGTGCTGTTTCAGAATGAAAACATCCTTGCGCCTGCCCAGCAGTAATCTCTCTGTGTGCTTTGTGCTGTTTCAGAATGAAAACATCCTTGCGCCTGCCCAGCAGTAATCTCTCTGTGTGCTTTGTGCTGTTTCAGAATGAAAACATCCTTGCGCCTGCCCAGCAGTAATCTCTCTGTGTGCTTTGTGCTGTTTCAGAATGAAAACATCCTTGCGCCTGCCCAGCAGTAATCTCTCTGTGTGCTTTGTGCTGTTTCAGAATGAAAACATCCTTGCGCCTGCCCAGCAGTAATCTCTCTGTGTGCTTTGTGCTGTTTCAGAATGAAAACATCCTTGCGCCTGCCCAGCAAATCTCTCTGTGTGCTTTGTGCTGTTTCAGAATGAAAACATCCTTGCCTGCCCAGCAGTAATCTCTCTGTGTGCTTTGTGCTGTTTTCAGAATGAAAACATCCTTGCGCCTGCCCAGCAGTAATCTCTCTGTGTGCTTTGTGCTGTTTCAGAATGAAAACATCCTTGCGCCTGTCCAGCAAATCTCTCTGTGTGCTTTGTCTGTTTCAGAATGAAAACATCCTTGCGCCTGCCCAGCAGTAATCTCTCTGTGTGCTTTTGTGCTGTTTCAGAATGAAAACATCCTTGCTTGCCTGCCCAGCAGTAATCTCTCTGTGTGCTTTGTGCTGTTTCAGAATGAAAACATCCTTTGTGCTGTTTCAGAATGAAAATCATCTGTTTCTGAAAACATCCTGCCTGCCCAGCAGTAATCTGTGCTCTGCTGTAAAACATCCTTGCCTGTCCAGCAGTAATCTTTGTGTGCTTTGTGCTGTTTCAGAATGAAAACATCCTTGCGCCTCCAGCAGTAATCTCTCTGTGCCTGCCAGCAGCTTTCTGTGTGCTTTGTGCTGTTTCAGAAGTGAAAACATCCTTGCGCCTGCCCAGCAGTAATCTCTCTGTGTGCTTTGTGCTGTTTCAGAATGAAAACATCCTTGCGCCTGAAAACTCTCTGTGTGCTTTGTGCTGTTTCCTTGCGCAAATCTCTCTGTGTGCTTTTGTGCTGTTTCAGAATGAAAACATCCTTGCGCCTGCCCAGCAGTAATCTCTCTGTGTGCTTTGTGCTGTTTCAGAATGAAAAACATCCTTGCGCCTGCCCAGCAGTAATCTTCTGTGTGCTGTGCTGTTTGCATCCTGCCCAGCAGTAATCTTTTCTGTGTGCTTTGTGCTGTTTCAGAGTGAAAACATCCTTGCGCCTGTCCAGCAGTAATCTCTCTGTGTGCTTTGTGCTGTTTCAGAATGAAAACATCCTTGCGCCTGTCCAGCAGTAATCTCTCTGTGTGCTTTGTGCTGTTTCAGAATGAAAACATCCTTGTGCCTGTCCAGCAGTAATCTCTCTGTGTGCTTTGTGCTGTTTCAGAATGAAAACATCCTTGCGCCTGTCCAGCAGTAATCTCTCTGTGTGCTTTGTGCTGTTTCAGAATGAAAACATCCTTGCGCCTGCCCAGCAGTAATCTCTCTGTGTGCTTTGTGCTGTTTCAGAATGAAAACATCCTTGCGCCTGCCCAGCAGTAATCTCTCTGTGTGCTTTGTGCTGTTTCAGAATGAAAACATCCTTGCGCCTGTCCAGCAGTAATCTCTCTGTGTGCTTTGTGCTGTTTCAGAATGAAAACATCCTGCGCCTGCCCAGCAGTAATCTCTCTGTGTGCTTTGTGCTGTTTCAGAATGAAAACATCCTTGCGCCTGTCCAGCAGTAATCTCTCTGTGTGCTTTGTGCTGTTTCAGAATGAAAACATCCTTGCGCCTGTCCAGCAGTAATCTCTCTGTGTGCTTTGTGCTGTTTCAGAATGAAAACATCCTTGCGCCTGCCCAGCAGTAATCTCTCTGTGTGCTTTGTGCTGTTTCAGAATGAAAACATCCTTGCGCCTGCCCAGCAGTAATCTCTCTGTGTGCTTTGTGCTGTTTCAGAATGAAAACATCCTGCGCCTGCCCAGCAGTAATCTCTCTGTGTGCTTTGTGCTGTTTCAGAATGAAAACATCCTTGCGCCTGCCCAGCAGTAATCTCTGTGTGCTTTGTGCTGTTTCAGAATGAAAACATCCTTGCGCCTGTCCAGCAGTAATCTCTCTGTGTGCTTTGTGCTGTTTCAGAGTGAAAACATCCTTGCGCCTGCCCAGCAGTAATCTCTCTGTGTGCTTTGTGCTGTTTCAGAATGAAAACATCCTTGCGCCTGTCCAGCAGTAATCTCTCTGTGTGCTTTGTGCTGTTTCAGAATGAAAAAACATCCTTGCCTGCCCAGCAGTAATCTCTCTGTGTGCTTTGTGCTGTTTCAGAATGAAAACATCCTTGCGCCTGTCCAGCAGTAATCTCTCTGTGTGCTTTGTGCTGTTTCAGAATGAAAACATCCTTGCGCCTGTCCAGCAGTAATCTCTCTGTGTGCTTTGTGCTGTTTCAGAATGAAAACATCCTTGCGCCTGTCCAGCAGTAATCTCTCTGTGTGCTTTGTGCTGTTTCAGAATGAAAACATCCTTGCGCCTGCCCAGCAGTAATCTCTCTGTGTGCTTTGTGCTGTTTCAGAATGAAAACATCCTTGCGCCTGTCCAGCAGTAATCTCTCTGTGTGCTTTGTGCTGTTTCAGAATGAAAACATCCTTGCGCCTGCCCAGCAGTAATCTCTCTGTGTGCTTTGTGCTGTTTTCAGAATGAAAACATCCTTGCGCCTGTCCAGCAGTAATCTCTCTGTGTGCTTTTGTGCTGTTTCAGAATGAAAACATCCTTGCGCCTGTCCAGCAGTAATCTCTCTGTGTGCTTTGTGCTGTTTCAGAATGAAAACATCCTTGCGCCTGCCCAGCAGTAATCTCTCTGTGTGCTTTGTGCTGTTTCAGAATGAAAACATCCTTGCGCCTGCCCAGCAGTAATCTCTCTGTGTGCTTTGTGCTGTTTCAGAATGAAAACATCCTTGTGCCTGCCCAGCAGTAATCTTTCTGTGTGCTTTGTGCTGTTTCAGAATGAAAACATCCTTGCGCCTGCCCAGCAGTAATCTCTCTGTGTGCTTTGTGCTGTTTCAGAATGAAAACATCCTTGCGCCTGCCCAGCAGTAATCTCTCTGTGTGCTTTGTGCTGTTTCAGAATGAAAACATCCTTGCGCCTGCCCAGCAGTAATCTCTCTGTGTGCTTTGTGCTGTTTCAGAATGAAAACATCCTTGCGCCTGTCCAGCAGTAATCTCTCTGTGTGCTTTGTGCTGTTTCAGAATGAAAACATCCTTGCGCCTGCCCAGCAGTAATCTCTCTGTGTGCTTTGTGCTGTTTCAGAATGAAAACATCCTTGTGCCTGCCCAGCAGTAATCTCTCTGTGTCTTTGTGCTGTTTCAGAATGAAAACTTTTGCCTGTTAATCTCTCTGTGTGCTTTGTGCTGTTTCAGAATGAAAACATCCTGCCTGCCCAGCAGTAATCTCTTTCTGTGTGTTTCTGCTGTGCCCAGCAGTAAGAAAACATCCTTGCGCCTGCAGTAATCTCTTTGTGCTTTTCAGAATGAAAACATCCTTGCGCGCCTGCCCAGCAGTAATCTCTCTGTGTGCAGTAATTTGTGCTGTTTCAGAATGAAAACATCCTTGCGCCTGCCCAGCAGTAATCTCTCTGTGTGCTTTGTGCTGTTTCAGAGTGAAAACATCCTTGCGCCTGTCCAGCAGTAATCTCTCTGTGTGCTTTGTGCTGTTTCAGAGTGAAAACATCCTTGCGCCTGCCCAGCAGTAATCTCTCTGTGTGCTTTGTGCTGTTTCAGAATGAAAACATCCTTGCTGTGCTGTTTCAGCAATGAAAACATCCTTGCGCCTGTCCAGCAGTAATCTCTCTGTGTGCTTTGTGCTGTTTCAGAATGAAAAACATCCTTTGCCCTGCCCAGCAGTAATCTCTGTGCTTTGTGCTGTTTCAGAGTGAAAACATCCTTGCGCCTGCCCAGCAGTAATCTCTCTGTGTGCTTTGTGCTGTTTCAGAATGAAAACATCCTTGCGCCTGTCCAGCAGTAATCTCTCTGTGTGCTTTGTGCTGTTTCAGAATGAAAACATCCTTGCGCCTGCCCAGCAGTAATCTCTCTGTGTGCTTTGTGCTGTTTCAGAATGAAAACATCCTTGCGCCTGCCCAGCAGTAATGTGCTTTGTGCTGTTTCAGAGTGAAAACATCCTTGCGCCTGCCCAGCAGTAATCTCTCTGTGTGCTTTGTGCTGTTTCAGAATGAAAACATCCTTGTGCCTGCCCAGCAGTAATCTCTCTGTGTGCTTTGTGCTGTTTCAGAATGAAAACATCCTTGCGCCTGCCCAGCAGTCAGAATGAAAACATCCTTTGTGTGCTTGTTTCAGAATGAAAACATCCTTGTGCCTGCCCAGCAGTAATCTCTCTGTGCTTTGTGCTGTTTCAGAATGAAAACATCCTTGCGCCTGCCCAGCAGTAATCTTTCTGTGTGCTTTTGTGCTGTTTCAGAATGAAAAAACATCCTTGCGCCTGCCCAGCAGTAATCTCTCTGTGTGCTTTGTGCTGTTTCAGAATGAAAACATCCTTGCGCCTGCCCAGCAGTAATCTCTGTGTGCTTTGTGCTGTTTCAGAATGAAAACATCCTTGCGCCTGCCCAGCAGTAATCTCTCTGTGTGCTTTGTGCTGTTTCAGAATGAAAACAGCCTGCCCAGCAGTAATCTCTCTGTGTGCTTTGTGCTGTTTCAGAATGAAAACATCCTTGCGCCTGCCCAGCAGTAATCTCTCTGTGTGCTTTGTGCTGTTTCAGAATGAAAAATCCTTGTGCCTGCCCAGCAGTAATCTCTCTGTGTGCTTTGTGCTGTTTCAGAATGAAAAACATCCTTGCGCCTGCCCAGCAGTAATCTCTCTTTGTGCTTTGTGCTGTTTCAGAATGAAAACATCCTTGCGCCTGCCCAGCAGTAATCTCTCTGTGTGCTTTGTGCTGTTTCAGAATGAAAACATCCTTGCGCCTGCCCAGCAGTAATCTCTCTGTGTGCTTTGTGCTGTTTCAGAATGAAAACATCCTTGCGCCTGTCCAGCAGTAATCTCTCTGTGTGCTTTGTGCTGTTTCAGAATGAAAACATCCTTGCGCCTGCCCAGCAGTAATCTCTCTGTGTGCTTTGTGCTGTTTCAGAATGAAAACATCCTTGCGCCTGCCCAGCAGTAATCTCTCTGTGTGCTTTGTGCTGTTTCAGAATGAAAACATCCTGCGCCTGTCCAGCAGTAATCTCTCTGTGTGCTTTGTGCTGTTTCAGAATGAAAACATCCTTGCGCCTGCCCAGCAGTAATCTCTCTGTGTGCTTTGTGCTGTTTCAGAATGAAAACATCCTTGCGCCTGCCCAGCAGTAATCTCTCTGTGTGCTTTGTGCTGTTTCAGAATGAAAACATCCTTGCGCCTGCTGTCCAGCAGTAATCTCTCTGTGTGCTTTGTGCTGTTTCAGAATCAGAATGAAAACATCCTTGCGCCTGCCCAAATCATCCTTGCTTTTGCCTGCTGTTTCAGCAGTAATCTCTGTGCTTTGTGCTGTTTCAGCAGAAAACATTTTTCAGTTTCAGAGTGCTTTGTGCTGTTTCAGAATGAAAACATCCTTGCGCCTGTCCAGCAGTAATCTCTCTGTGTGCTTTGTGCTTTTTCAGAATGAAAACATCCTCTGTGTGCTTTGTGCTGTTTCAGAATGAAAACATCCTTGCGCCTGCCCAGCAGTAATCTCTGTGTGCTTTGTGCTGTTTCAGAATGAAAACATCCTTGCGCCTGCCCAGCAGTAATCTCTCTGTGTGCTTTGTGCTGTTTCAGAATGAAAAACATCCTTGCGCCTGCCCAGCAGTAATCTCTCTGTGTGCTTTGTGCTGTTTCAGAATGAAAACATCCTTGCGCCTGCCCAGCAGTAATCTCTCTGTGTGCTTTGTGCTGTTTCAGAGTGAAAACATCCTTGCGCCTGCCCAGCAGTAATCTCTCTGTGTGCTTTGTGCTGTTTCAGAATGAAAACATCCTTGCGCCTGTCCAGCAGTAATCTCTCTGTGTGCTTTGTGCTGTTTCAGAATGAAAACATCCTTGCGCCTGCCCAGCAGTAATCTCTCTGTGTGCTTTGTGCTGTTTCAGAATGAAAACATCCTTGCGCCTGCCCAGCAGTAATCTCTCTGTGTGCTTTGTGCTGTTTTGTGCTGTTTCAGAGAATGAAAACATCCTGCGCCTGCCCAGCAGTAATCTCTCTGTGTGCTTTGTGCTGTTTCAGAATGAAAACATCCCTTGCGCCTGCCCAGCAGTAATCTCTCTGTGTGCTTTGTGCTGTTTCAGAATGAAAACATCCTTGCGCCTGCCCAGCAGTAATCTTCTCTGTGTGCTTTGTGCTGTTTCAGAATGAAAACATCCTTTGTGCTGTTTCAGAATGAAAACATCCTGCGCCTGTCCAGTAATCTCTCTGTGTGCTTTGTGCTGTTTCAGAATGAAAACATCCTTGCGCCTGCCCAGCAGTAAATCTCTCTGTGTGCTTTGTGCTGTTTCAGAATGAAAAAATCCTTGCGCCTGTCCAGCAGTAATCCTTTGTGCTGTTTCAGAATGAAAACATCCTTGCGCCTGCCCAGCAGTAATCTCTCTGTGTGCTTTGTGCTGTTTCAGAATGAAAACATCCTTGCGCCTGTCCAGCAGTAATCTCTCTGTGCTTTGTGCTGTTTCAGAATGAAAAATCCTTGCGCCTGTCAGCAGTAATCTCTCTGTGTGCTTTGTGCTGTTTCAGAATGAAAACATCCTTGCGCCTGCCCAGCAGTAATCTCTCTGTGTGCTTTGTGCTGTTTCAGAATGAAAACATCCTTGCGCCTGCCCAGCAGTAATCTCTCTGTGTGCTTTGTGCTGTGTTTCAGAATGAAAACATCCTTGCGCCTGCCCAGCAGTAATCTCTCTGTGTGCTTTGTGCTGTTTCAGAATGAAAACATCCTTGCGCCTGCCCAGCAGTAATCTCTCTGTGTGCTTTGTGCTGTTTCAGAATGAAAACATCCTTGCGCCTGCCCAGCAGTAATCTCTCTGTGTGCTTTGTGCTGTTTCAGAATGAAAACATCCTTGCGCCTGCCCAGCAGTAATCTCTCTGTGTGCTTTGTGCTGTTTCAGAATGAAAACATCCTTGCGCCTGCCCAGCAGTAATCTCTCTGTGTGCTTTGTGCTGTTTCAGAATGAAAACATCCTTGCGCCTGCCCAGCAGTAATCTCTCTGTGTGCTTTGTGCTGTTTCAGAATGAAAACATCCTTGCGCCTGTCCAGCAGTAATCTCTCTGTGTGCTTTGTGCTGTTTCAGAATGAAAACATCCTGTTTCTGTGTGCTTTGTGCTGTTTCAGAATGAAAACATCCTTGCGCCTGCCCAGCAGTAATCTCTCTGTGTGCTTTGTGCTGTTTCAGAATGAAAACATCCTTTGCCTGTCCAGCAGTAATCTCTCTGTGTGCTTTGTGCTGTTTCAGAATGAAAACATCCTTGCTGTGTGCCTGCTCCAGCAGTAATCTCTCTGTGTGCTTTGTGCTGTTTCAGAATGAAAACATCCTTGCGCCTGCCCAGCAGTAATCTCTCTGTGTGCTTTGTGCTGTTTCAGAATGAAAACATCCTGCGCCTGCCCAGCAGTAATCTCTCTGTGTGCTTTGTGCTGTTTCAGAATGAAAACATCCTTGCGCCTGCCCAGCAGTAATCTCTCTGTGTGCTTTGTGCTGTTTCAGAATGAAAACATCCTTGCGCCTGCCCAGCAGTAATCTCTCTGTGTGCTTTGTGCTGTTTCAGAATGAAAACATCCTTGCGCCTGCCCAGCAGTAATCTCTCTGTGTGCTTTGTGCTGTTTCAGAATGAAAACATCCTTGCGCCTGTCCAGCAGTAATCTCTCTGTGTGCTTTTTGCTGTTTCAGAATGAAAACATCCTTTGTCCAGCAGTAATCTCTCTGTGTGCATGCTGTTTCAGAATGAAAACATCCTTGCGCCTGTCCAGCAGTAATCTCTCTCTGTGTGCTTTGTGCTGTTTCAGAATGAAAACATCCTTGCGCCTGTCCAGCAGTAATCTCTTTGTGCTGCTGTTTCAGAATGAAAACATCCTGCGCCTGTCCAGCAGTAATCTCTCTGTGTGCTTTGTGCTGTTTCAGAATGAAAACATCCTTGCGCCTGCCCAGCAGTAATCTCTCTGTGTGCTTTGTGCTGTTTCAGAATGAAAACATCCTTGCTGTTTCAGAATGAAAACATCCTGTCCAGCAGTAATCTCTCTGTGTGCTTTGTGCTGTTTCAGAATGAAAACATCCTTGCTGCCTGCCCAGCAGTAATCTCTCTGTGTGCTTTGTGCTGTTTCAGAATGAAAACATCCTTGCGCCTGTCCAGCAGTAATCTCTCTCTTTGTGCTGTTTCAGAATGAAAACTTTGTGCTGTTTCAGATCTCTCTGTGTGCTTTGTGCTGTTTCAGAATGAAAACATCCTTGCGCCTGTCCAGCAGTAATCTTCTCTGTGTGCTTTGTGCTGTTTCAATGAAAACATCCTTGCGCCTGCCCAGCAGCTTTGTGCTTTGTGCTGTTTCAGAATGAAAACATCCTTGCGCCTGCCCAGCAGTAATCTCTCTGTGTGCTTTGTGCTGTTTCAGAATGAAAACATCCTTGCGCCTGCCAGCAGTAATCTCTCTGTGTGCTTTGTGCTGTTTCAGAATGAAAACATCCTTGCGCCTGCCCAGCCTTGTGCTTTGTGCTGTTTCAGAATGAAAAAACATCCAGCCCAGTAATCTGTGTGCTTTCTTTCAGTAATTTGTGCTTTGTGCTGTTTCAGTAATCTTCTCTGTGTGCTTTGTGCTGTTTCAGAATGAAAACATCCTTGCGCCTGCCCAGCAGTAATCTCTCTGTGTGCTTTGTGCTGTTTCAGAATGAAAAACATCCTTGCGCCTGCCCAGCAGTAATCTCTCTGTGTGCTTTGTGCTGTTTCAGAATGAAAACATCCTTGCGCCTGCCCAGCAGTAATCTCTCTGTGTGCTTTGTGCTGTTTCAGAATGAAAACATCCTTGCGCCTGCCCAGCAGTAATCTCTCTGTGTGCTTTGTGCTGTTTCAGAATGAAAACATCCTTGCCTGTCCAGCCTGTCCTGCAGAAAAATCCTTGCGCCTCTCTCTCTGTGCTTTGTGCTGTTTGTTTCAGAATGTCCAGCAAATCTCTCATCTTTGTGCTGTTTCAGAATGAAAAACATCCTGCCTGCCCAGCAGTAATCTCTCTGTGTGCTTTGTGCTGTTTCAGAATGAAAACATCCTTGCGCCTGTCCAGCAGTAATCTCTCTGTGTGCTTTGTGCTGTTTCAGAATGAAAACATCCTTGCTGCCTGCCCAGCAGTAATCTCTCTGTGTGCTTTGTGCTGTTTCAGAATGAAAACATCCTTGCGCCTGTCCAGCAGTAAATCTCTGTGTGCTTTGTGCTGTTTCAGAATGAAAACATCCTTCTGTGCCTGTCCAGCAGTAATCTCTCTGTGTGCTTTTTGTGCTGTTTCAGAATGAAAACATCCTTGCGCCTGCCCAGCAGTAATCTCTCTGTGTGCTTTGTGCTGTTTCAGAATGAAAACATCCTTGCGCCTGCCCAGCAGTAATCTCTCTGTGTGCTTTGTGCTGTTTCAGAATGAAAACATCCTTGCGCCTGTCCAGCAGTAATCTCTCTGTGTGCTTTGTGCTGTTTCAGAATGAAAACATCCTTGCGCCTGTCCAGCAGTAATCTCTCTGTGTGCTTTGTGCTGTTTCAGAGTGAAAACATCCTTGCGCCTGCCCAGCAGTAATCTCTCTGTGTGCTTTGTGCTGTTTCAGAATGAAAAACATCCTTGCGCCTGTCCAGCAGTAATCTCTGTGTGCTTTGTGCTGTTTTCAGAAAACATCATCCAGCATTTGCGCCTGTCCAGCAGTAATCTCTCTTGCATTTTGTGCTGTTTCAGAATGAAAACATCCTTTGCGCCTGTCCAGCAGTAATCTCTCTGTGTGCTTTTGTGCTGTTTCAGAATGAAAACATCCTTGCGCCTGCCCCTAATCTCTCCAGCAGAATAATCTCTCCAGTGTGCTTTGTGCTGTTTCAGAATGAAAACATCCTTGCGCCTGCCCAGCAGTAATCTCTCTGTGTGCTTTGTGCTGTTTCAGAATGAAAACATCCTTGCGCCTGCCCAGCAGTAATCTCTCTGTGTGCTTTGTGCTGTTTCAGAATGAAAACATCCTTGCGCCTGCCCAGCAGTAATCTCTCTGTGTGCTTTGTGCTGTTTCAGAATGAAAACATCCTTGCGCCTGCCCAGCAGTAATCTCTCTGTGTGCTTTGTGCTGTTTCAGAATGAAAACATCCTTGCGCCTGCCCAGCAGTAATCTCTCTGTGTGCTTTGTGCTGTTTCAGAATGAAAACATCCTTGCGCCTGCCCAGCAGTAATCTCTCTGTGTGCTTTGTGCTGTTTCAGAATGAAAACATCCTTGCGCCTGCCCAGCAGTAATCTCTCTGTGTGCTTTGTGCTGTTTCAGAATGAAAACATCCTTGCGCCTGCCCAGCAGTAATCTCTCTGTGTGCTTTGTGCTGTTTCAGAATGAAAACATCCTTGCGCCTGCCCAGCAGTAATCTCTCTGTGTGCTTTGTGCTGTTTCAGAATGAAAACATCCTTGCGCCTGCCCAGCAGTAATCTCTCTGTGTGCTTTGTGCTGTTTCAGAATGAAAACATCCTTGCGCCTGCCCAGCAGTAATCTCTCTGTGTGCTTTGTGCTGTTTCAGAGTGAAAACATCCTTGCGCCTGCCCACAGTAATCTCTCTGTGTGCTTTGTGCTGTTTCAGAATGAAAACATCCTTGCGCCTGTCCAGCAGTAATCTCTCTGTGTGCTTTGTGCTGTTTCAGAATGAAAACATCCTTGCGCCTGCCCAGCAGTAATCTCTCTGTGTGCTTTGTGCTGTTTCAGAATGAAAACATCCTTGCGCCTGCCCAGCAGTAATCTCTCTGTGTGCTTTGTGCTGTTTCAGAATGAAAACATCCTTGCGCCTGCCCAGCAGTAATCTCTCTGTGTGCTTTGTGCTGTTTCAGAATGAAAACATCCTTGCGCCTGCCCAGCAGTAATCTCTCTGTGTGCTTTGTGCTGTTTCAGAATGAAAACATCCTTGCGCCTGTCCAGCAGTAATCTCTCTGTGTGCTTTGTGCTGTTTCAGAGTGAAAACATCCTTGCGCCTGCCCAGCAGTATCTCTCTCTCTTTGTGTTTCAGAATGTGCCTGTTTGCTGTTTTCAGATGAAAACATCCTTGCGCCTGCCCAGCAGTAATCTCTCTGTGTGCTTTGTGCTGTTTCAGAATGAAAACATCCTTGCGCCTGCCCAGCAGTAATCTCTCTGTGTGCTTTGTGCTGCTGTTTCAGAATGAAAACATCCTTGCGCCTGCCCTGTCCAGCAGTCTTTCTGTGTTTTTTGTGCTGTTTCAGAATGAAAACATCCTTGCCTGCCCAGCAGTAATCTCTCTGTGTCTTTGTGTGCTTTTGAATGAAAACATCCTTGCCTTTCAGAGTAATCATCTCTGTGCCCAGCAGTAATCTCTCTGTGCTTTGTGCTGTTTCAGAATCCTTTGTCAGCAAACATCCTTGCGCCTGTCCAGCAGTGAAAAATCTCTCTGTGTGCTTTGTGCTGTTTCAGAATGAAAACATCCTTGCGCCTGCCCAGCAGTAATCTCTCTGTGTGCTTTGTGCTGTTTCAGAAAACATCCTTGCGCCTGCCCAGCAGTAATCTCTCTGTGTGCTTTGTGCTGTTTCAGAATGAAAACATCCTTGCCGCCTGTCCAGCAGTAATCTCTCTGTGTGCTTTGTGCTGTTTCAGAATGAAAACATCCTTGCGCCTGCCCAGCAGTAATCTCTCTGTGTGCTTTGTGCTGTTTCAGAATGAAAACATCCTTGCGCCTGCCCAGCAGTAATCTCTCTGTGTGCTTTGTGCTGTTTCAGAATGAAAACATCTTGCGCCTCTGTGTGCTTTGTGCTGTTTCAGAATGAAAACATCCTTGCGCCTGCCCAGCAGTAATCTCTCTGTGTGCTTTGTGCTGTTTCAGAGTGATGAAAAACATCCTTGCGCCTGCCCAGCAGTAATCTCTCTGTGTGCTTTGTGCTGTTTCAGAATGAAAACATCCTTGCGCCTGCCCAGCAGTAATAATCTCTCTGTGTGCTTTGTGCTGTTTCAGAATGAAAACATCCTTGCGCCTGTCCAGCAGCAGTAATCTCTCTGTGTGCTTTGTGCTGTTTCAGAAATTCAGAATGAACTTTCCTTGCCTGCCCAGCAGTAATCTCTCTGTGTGCTTTGTGCTGTTTCAGAATGAAAACATCCTTGCGCCTGCCCAGCAGTAATCTCTCTGTGTGCTTTGTGCTGTTTCAGAATGAAAACATCCTTGCGCCTGCCCAGCAGTAATCTCTCTGTGTGCTTTGTGCTGTTTCAGAATGAAAACATCCTTGCCTGCCCAGCAGTAATCTCTCTGTGTGCTTTGTGCTGTTTCAGAATGAAAACATCCTTGCGCCTGCCCAGCAGTAATCTCTCTGTGTGCTTTGTGCTGTTTCAGAATGAAAACATCCTTGCGCCTGTCCAGCAGTAATCTTTCTGTGTGCTTTGTGCTGTTTCAGAATGAAAACATCCTTGCGCCTGTCCAGCAGTAATCTCTCTGTGTGCTTTGTGCTGTTTCAGAATGAAAACATCCTTGCGCCTGCCCAGCAGTAATCTCTCTGTGTGCTTTGTGCTGTTTCAGAGTGAAAACATCCTTGCGCCTGCCCAGCAGTAATCTCTCTGTGTGCTTTGTGCTGTTTCAGAATGAAAACATCCTTGCGCCTGCCCAGCAGTAATCTCTCTGTGTGCTTTGTGCTGTTTCAGAATGAAAACATCCTTGCGCCTGCCCAGCAGTAATCTCTCTGTGTGCTTTGTGCTGTTTCAGAATGAAAACATCCTTGCGCCTGCCCAGCAGTAATCTCTCTGTGCTGTTTGCTTTGTGCTGTTTCAGAATGAAAACATCCTTGCGCCTGCCCAGCAGTAATCTCTCTGTGTGCTTTGTGCTGTTTCAGAATGAAAACATCCTTGCGCCTGCCCAGCAGTAATCTCTCTGTGTGCTTTGTGCTGTTTCAGAATGAAAACATCCTTGCGCCTGCCCAGCAGTAATCTCTCTGTGTGCTTTGTGCTGTTTCAGAATGAAAACATCCTTGCGCCTGCCCAGCAGTAATCTCTCTGTGTGCTTTGTGCTGTTTCAGAATGAAAACATCCTTGCGCCTGTCCAGCAGTAATCTCTCTGTGTGCTTTGTGCTGTTTCAGAATGAAAACATCCTTGCGCCTGTCCAGCAGTAATCTCTCTGTGTGCTTTGTGCTGTTTCAGAATGAAAACATCCTTGCGCCTGTCCAGCAGTAATCTCTCTGTGTGCTTTGTGCTGTTTCAGAATGAAAACATCCTTGCGCCTGCCCAGCAGTAATCTCTCTGTGTGCTTTGTGCTGTTTCAGAATGAAAACATCCTTGCGCCTGCCCAGCAGTAATCTCTCTGTGTGCTTTGTGCTGTTTCAGAATGAAAACATCCTTGCGCCTGTCCAGCAGTAATCTCTCTGTGTGCTTTGTGCTGTTTCAGAATGAAAACATCCTTGCGCCTGTCCAGCAGTAATCTCTCTGTGTGCTTTGTGCTGTTTCAGAATGAAAACATCCTTGCGCCTGTCCAGCAGTAATCTCTCTGTGTGCTTTGTGCTGTTTCAGAATGAAAACATCCTTGCGCCTGCCCAGCAGTAATCTCTCTGTGTGCTTTGTGCTGTTTCAGAATGAAAACATCCTTGCGCCTGTCCAGCAGTAATCTCTCTGTGTGCTTTGTGCTGTTTCAGAATGAAAACATCCTTGCGCCTGCCCAGCAGTAATCTCTCTGTGTGCTTTGTGCTGTTTCAGAATGAAAACATCCTTGCCCAGCCTGTCCAGCAAAAAATCTCTGTCCTGTGTGCTTTGTGCTGTTTCAGAATGAAAACATCCTTGCGCCTGCCCAGCAGTAATCTCTCTGTGTGCTTTGTGCTGTTTCAGAATGAAAACATCCTTGCGCCTGCCCAGCAGTAATCTCTCTGTGTGCTTTGTGCTGTTTCAGAATGAAAAATCCTTGCGCCTGTCCAGCAGTAATCTCTGTGTCTTTGTGTTGTGTGAAAACTTTGTGCTGCTGTTTCAGAATGAAAACATCCTTGCGCCTGCCCAGCAGTAATCTCTCTGTGTGCTTTGTGCTGTTTCAGAATGAAAACATCCTTGCGCCTGCCTGCCCAGCAGTAATCTCTCTGTGTGCTTTGTGCTGTTTCAGAATGAAAAATCCTAATGCGCCTGCCCAGCAGTAATCTCTCTGTGTGCTTTGTGCTGTTTCAGAATGAAAACATCCTTGCGCCTGCCCAGCAGTAATCTTTCTGTGTGCTTTGTGCTGTTTCAGAATGAAAACATCCTTGCGCCTGTCCAGCAGTAATCTCTCTGTGTGCTTTGTGCCTGCTGTGTTTGCTGTTTCAGAATGAAAACATCCTTGCGCCTGCCCAGCAGTAATCTTTCTGTGTGCTTTGTGCTGTTTCAGAATGAAAACATCCTTGCGCCTGCCCAGCAGTAATCTCTCTGTGTGCTTTGTGCTGTTTCAGAATGAAAACATCCTTGTGCCTGCCCAGCAGTAATCTCTCTGTGTGCTTTGTGCTGTTTCAGAATGAAAACATCCTTGCGCCTGCCCAGCAGTAATCTCTCTGTGTGCTTTGTGCTGTTTCAGAATGAAAACATCCTTGCGCCTGTCCAGCAGTAATCTCTCTGTGTGCTTTGTGCTGTTTCAGAATGAAAAATCCTTGCGCCTGCCCAGCAGTAATCTCTGTGTGCTTTGTGCTGTTTCTGCCCTGCAGTAATCTCTGTGTGCTTTGTGCTGTTTCAGAATGAAAACATGTTGTGCCTGCCCAGCAGTAATCTCTCTGTGTGCTTTGTGCTGTTTCAGAATGAAAACATCCTTGCGCCTGTCCAGCAGTAATCTCTGTGTGCTTTGTGCTGTTTCAGAATGAAAACATCCTTGCGCCTGCCCAGCAGTAATCTCTCTGTGTGCTTTGTGCTGTTTCAGAATGAAAACATCCTTGCGCCTGTCCAGCAGTAATCTCTCTGTGTCTTTGTGCTGTTTCAGAATGAAAACATTTGCCTGTCCAGCTGTTTCTTTGTGCTGTTTCAGAAAAAATCATCTTGCGCCTGCCCAGCAGTAATCTCTCTGTGTGCTTTTGTGCTGTTTCAGAATGAAAACATCCTTGCGCCTGCCCAGCAGTAATCTCTCTGTGTGCTTTGTGCTGTTTCAGAATGAAAACATCCTTGCGCCTGCCCAGCAGTAATCTCTCTGTGTGCTTTGTGCTGTTTCAGAATGAAAACATCCTTGCGCCTGCCCAGCAGTAATCTCTCTGTGTGCTTTGTGCTGTTTCAGAATGAAAACATCCTTGCGCCTGCCCAGCAGTAATCTCTCTGTGTGCTTTGTGCTGTTTCAGAATGAAAACATCCTTGCGCCTGCCCAGCAGTAATCTCTCTGTGTGCTTTGTGCTGTTTCAGAATGAAAATCATCCTTGCGCCTGCCCAGCAGTAATCTCTCTGTGTGCTTTGTGCTGTTTCAGAATGAAAACATCCTTGCGCCTGCCCAGCAGTAATCTCTCTGTGTGCTTTGTGCTGTTTCAGAATGAAAACATCCTTGCGCCTGCCCAGCAGTAATCTCTCTGTGTGCTTTGTGCTGTTTCAGAATGAAAACATCCTTGCGCCTGCCCAGCAGTAATCTCTCTGTGTGCTTTGTGCTGTTTCAGAATGCCCAAAACATCCTGTTTTGAAAACATCCTGTGCCTGCCCAGCAGTAATCTCTCTGTGTGCTTTGTGCTGTTTCAGAGTGAAAACATCCTTGCGCCTGCCCAGCAGTAATCTCTCTGTGTGCTTTGTGCTGTTTCAGAATGAAAACATCCTTGCGCCTGCCCAGCAGTAATCTCTCTGTGTGCTTTGTGCTGTTTCAGAATGAAAACATCCTTGCGCCTGCCCAGCAGTAATCTTTCTGTGTGCTTTGTGCTGTTTCAGAATGAAAACATCCTTGCGCCTGCCCAGCAGTAATCTCTCTGTGTGCTTTGTGCTGTTTCAGAATGAAAACATCATCCTTGCCCAGCAGTAATCTCTCTGTGCTTTGTGCTGTTTCAGAATGAAAACATCCTTGCGCCTGTCCAGCAGTAATCTCTCTGTGTGCTTTGTGCTGTTTCAGAATGAAAACATCCTTGCCCAGCAGTAATCTCTCCTGTCCAGCAGTGAAAAATCCTTGCGCCTGCCCAGCAGTAATCTGTGTGCTTTGTGCTGTTTCAGAATGAAAACATCCTTGCGCCTGCCCAGCAGTAATCTCTCTGTGTGCTTTGTGCTGTTTCAGAATGAAAACATCCTTGCGCCTGTCCAGCAGTAATCTCTCTCTGTGCTTTGTGCTGTTTCAGAATGAAAACATCCTTGCGCCTGCCCAGCAGTAATCTCTCTGTGTGCTTTGTGCTGTTTCAGAATGAAAACATCCTTGCGCCTGCCCAGCAGTAATCTCTCTGTGTGCTTTGTGCTGTTTCAGAATGAAAACATCCTTGCGCCTGCCCAGCAGTAATCTCTCTGTGTGCTTTGTGCTGTTTCAGAATGAAAACATCCTTGCGCCTGCCCAGCCTAATCTTCTCTGTGTGCTTTGTGCTGTTTCAGAGTGAAAACATCCTGTGTGCCCAGCAGTAATCTTCTGTGTGCTTTGTGCTGTTTCAGAATGAAAACATCCTTGCGCCTGCCCAGCAGTAATCTCTCTGTGTGCTTTGTGCTGTTTCAGAATGAAAACATCCTTGCGCCTGCCCAGCAGTAATCTCTCTGTGTGCTTTGTGCTGTTTCAGAATGAAAACATCCTTGCGCCTGCCCAGCAGTAATCTCTCTGTGTGCTTTGTGCTGTTTCAGAATGAAAACATCCTTGCGCCTGCCCAGCAGTAATCTCTCTGTGTGCTTTGTGCTGTTTCAGAATGAAAACATCCTTGCGCCTGCCCAGCAGTAATCTTTCTGTGTGCTTTGTGCTGTTTCAGAATGAAAACATCCTTGCGCCTGTCCAGCAGTAATCTCTCTGTGTGCTTTGTGCTGTTTCAGAGTGAAAACATCCTTGCGCCTGCCCAGCAGTAATCTCTCTGTGTGCTTTGTGCTGTTTCAGAATGAAAACATCCTTGCGCCTGTCCAGCAGTAATCTCTCTGTGTGCTTTGTGCTGTTTCAGAATGAAAACATCCTTGCGCCTGCCCAGCAGTAATCTCTCTGTGTGCTTTGTGCTGTTTCAGAATGAAAACATCCTTGCGCCTGTCCAGCAGTAATCTCTCTGTGTGCTTTGTGCTGTTTCAGAATGAAAACATCCTTGCGCCTGCCCAGCAGTAATCTCTCTGTGTGCTTTGTGCTGTTTCAGAATGAAAACATCCTTGCGCCTGCCCAGCAGTAATCTTCTGTGTGCTTTGTGCTGTTTCAGAATGAAAACATCCTGCGCCTGTCCAGCAGTAATCTCTCTGTGTGCTTTGTGCTGTTTCAGAATGAAAACATCCTTGCGCCTGTCCCAGCAGTAAGTAATCTCTCTGTGTGCTTTGTGCTGTTTCAGAATGAAAACATCCTTGCGCCTGCCCAGCAGTAATCTCTCTGTGTGCTTTGTGCTGTTTCAGAATGAAAACATCCTTGCGCCTGTCCAGCAGTAATCTCTCTCTGTGTGCTTTGTGCTGTTTCAGAATGAAAACAGTAATCTCTCTGAAAACATCCTTGCCCAGCAGTAATCTCTCTGTGTGCTTTGTGCTGTTTCAGAATGAAAACATCCTTGCGCCTGCCCAAGTAATCATCCTTTGTGCTGTTTCTGAAAACATCCAGCCTGCCCAGCAGTAATCTCTCTGTGTGCTTTGTGCTGTTTCAGAATGAAAACATCCTTGCGCCTGCCCAGCAGTAATCTCTCTGTGTGCTTTGTGCTGTTTGTTTCAGAATGAAAACATCCTTGCGCCTGCCCAGCAGTAATCTCTCTGTGTGCTTTGTGCTGTTTCAGAATGAAAACATCCTTGCGCCTCCAGCAGTAATCTCTCTGTGTGCTTTGTGCTTTGTGCTGTTTCAGAATGAAAACATCCTTGCGCCTGAAAAACATCCTGTGTGCTTTGCCTGAAAACATCCCCAGCAGTAATCTCTCTGTGTGCTTTGTGCTGTTTCAGAATGAAAACATCCTTTCCAGCAGCCTGTCCAGAAAACAGCCTGTCCAATAATCTCTCTGTGTGCTTTGTGCTGTTTCAGAATGAAAACATCCTGCGCCTGCCCAGCAGTAATCTCTCTGTGTGCTTTGTGCTGTTTCAGAATGAAAACATCCTTGCGCCTGTCCCTGTCCAGCAGTAATCTTCTCTGTGTGCTTTGTGCTGTTTCAGAATGAAAAACATCCTTGTGCCTGCCCAGCAGTAGCAGTAATCTCTCTGTGTGCTTTGTGCTGTTTCAGAATGAAAACATCCTTGCGCCTGCCCAGCAGTAATCTCTGTGTGCTTTGTGCTGTTTCAGAATGAAAAACATCCCTGCCCAGCGCCTGCTTTGTGCTGTTTCAGCAGTAATCTCTCTGTGTGCTTTGTGCTGTTTCAGCTTTGTGCTGTTTCAGAATGAAAACATCCTTGTGCCTGCCCAGCAGTAATCTCTCTGTGTGCTTTGTGCTGTTTCAGAATGAAAACATCCTTGCGCCTGCCCAGCAGTAATCTCTCTGTGTGCTTTGTGCTGTTTCAGAATGAAACATCCTTGCGCCTGCCCAGCAGTAATCTCTGTGTGCTGTGTGCTCTCTGTGTGCTTTGTGCTGTTTCAGAATGAAAACATCCTTGCGCCTGCCCAGCAGTAATCTCTCTGTGTGCTTTGTGCTGTTTCAGAATGAAAACATCCTTGCGCCTGCCCAGCAGTAATCTCTCTGTGTGCTTTGTGCTGTTTCAGTAAGCTTTGTGCTGTTTCAGATGAAAACATCCTTGCGCCTGCCCAGCAGTAATCTCTCTGTGTGCTTTGTGCTGTTTCAGAATGAAAACATCCTTGCGCCTGTCCAGCAGTAATCTCTGTGTGCTTTGTGCTGTTTCAGAATGAAAACATCCTTGCGCCTGCCCAGCAGTAATCTCTCTGTGTGCTTTGTGCTGTTTCAGAATGAAAACATCCTTGCGCCTGTCCAGCAGTAATCTTTCTGTGTCTTTGTGCTGTTTCAGAATGAAAACATCCTTGCGCCTGCCCAGCAGTAATCTCTCTGTGTGCTTTGTGCTGTTTCAGAATGAAAACATCCTTGCGCCTGCCCAGCAGTAAATCTCTGTGTGCTTTTTGTGCTGTTTCAGAATGAAATCATCCTGTTTCAGAATGAAAAACATCCTGTGCCTGCCCAGCAGTAATCTCTCTGTGTGCTTTGTGCTGTTTCAGAATGAAAACATCCTTGCGCCTGCCCAGCAGTAATCTCTCTGTGTGCTTTGTGCTGTTTCAGAATGAAAACATCCTTGCCTGTCCAGCAGTAATCTCTCCAGAGTGAAAACATCCTTTGCGCCTGCCCAGCAGTAATCTCTCTGTGTGCTTTGTGCTGTTTCAGAATGAAAACATCCTTGCGCCTGCCCAGCAGTAATCTCTCTGTGTGCTTTGTGCTGTTTCAGAATGAAAACATCCTTGTGCCTGCCCAGCAGTAATCTTTCTGTGTGCTTTGTGCTGTTTCAGCATGAAAAACATCCTTGCGCCTGTCCAGCTCTGTGTGCTTTGTGCTGTTTCAGAATGAAAACATCCTTGCGCCTGCCCAGCAGTAATCTCTCTGTGTGCTTTTGTGCTGTTTCAGAATGAAAACATCCTTGCGCCTGCCCAGCAGTAATCTCTCTGTGTGCTTTGTGCTGTTTCAGAATGAAAACATCCTTGCGCCTGCCCAGCAGTAATCTCTCTGTGTGCTTTGTGCTGTTTCAGAATGAAAACATCCTTGCGCCTGCCCAGCAGTAATCTCTCTTTGTGCTGTTTTTGTGCTCCTTGTGCCTCAGCTGTTTCAGAATGAAAACATCCTTGCGCCTGTCCAGCAGTAATCTCTCTGTGTGCTTTGTGCTGTTTCAGAATGAAAACATCCTTGCGCCTGCCCAGCAGTAATCTTTCTGTGTGCTTTGTGCTGTTTCAGAATGAAAACATCCTTGCGCCTGCCCAGCAGTAATCTCTCTGTGTGCTTTGTGCTGTTTCAGAATGAAAACATCCTTGCTCTTTTGTGCTGTTTCAGAATGAAAACATCCTTGTGCGCCTGCCCAGCAGTAATCTCTCTGTGTGCTTTGTGCTGTTTCAGAATGAAAACATCCTTGCGCCTGCCCAGCAGTAATCTCTCTGTGTGCTTTGTGCTGTTTCAGAATGAAAACATCCTTGCGCCTGCAGCGCCTGTAATCATCTTGCGCCTCTGTGTGCTTTGTGCTGTTTCAGAATGAAAACATCCTTGCGCCTGCCCAGCAGTAATCTCTCTGTGTGCTTTGTGCTGTTTCAGTGAAAAACATCCTTGCGCCTGCCCAGCAGTAATCTCTCTGTGTGCTTTGTGCTGTTTCAGAATGAAAACATCCTTGCGCCTGTCCAGCAGTAATCTCTCTGTGTGCTTTGTGCTGTTTCAGAATGAAAACATCCTTGCGCCTGCCCAGCAGTAATCTCTCTGTGTGCTTTGTGCTGTTTCAGAATGAAAACATCCTGCCTGTCCAGCAGTAATCTCTCTGTGTGCTTTGTGCTGTTTCAGAATGAAAACATCCTTGCGCCTGCCCAGCAGTAATCTCTCTGTGTGCTTTGTGCTGTTTCAGAATGAAAACATCCTTGCGCCTGCCCAGCAGTAATCTCTCTGTGTGCTTTGTGCTGTTTCAGAATGAAAACATCCTTGCGCCTGTCCAGCAGTAATCTCTCTGTGTGCTTTGTGCTGTTTCAGAATGAAAACATCCTTGCGCCTGTCCAGCAGTAATCTCTCTGTGTGCTTTGTGCTGTTTCAGAATGAAAACATCCTTGCGCCTGTCCAGCAGTAATCTTCTCTGTGTGCTTTGTGCTGTTTCAGAATGAAAACATCCTTGCGCCTGCCCAGCAGTAATCTCTCTGTGTGCTTTGTGCTTTGTGCTGTTGTCCAGCAGTAAATGTGCTTTTGTTTGCTGTTTCAGAATGCTTTGTGCATTCAGAATGAAATGCTTTGTTTCATGTGCCTGCCCAGCAGTAATCTCTCTGTGTGCTTTGTGCTGTTTCAGAATGAAAACATCCTTGCGCCTGCCCAGCAGTAATCTTTCTCTGAAAACATCCTTGTGCTTTGTGCTTTGTGTTTCAGAATGAAAAAACATCCTTGCGCCTGCCCAGCAGTAATCTCTCTGTGTGCTTTGTGCTGTTTCAGAATGAAAACATCCTTGCGCCTGTCCAGCAGTAATCTCTCTGTGTGCTTTGTGCTGTTTCAGAATGAAAACATCCTTGCGCCTGCCCAGCAGTAATCTCTCTGTGTGCTTTGTGCTGTTTCAGAATGAAAACATCCCTGCGCCTGTCCAGCAGTAATCTCTCTGTGTGCTTTGTGCTGTTTCAGAATGAAAACATGTTTGTCCAGCAGTAATAATCTCTCTGTGTGCTTTGTGCTGTTTCAGAATGAAAACATCCTTGCGCCTGCCCAGCAGTAATCTCTCTGTGTGCTTTGTGCTGTTTCAGAATGAAAACATCCTTGCGCCTGCCCAGCAGTAATCTCTCTGTGCTTTGTGCTGTTTCAGAATGAAAACATCCTTGCGCCTGCCCAGCAGTAATCTTTCTGTGTGCTTTGTGCTGTTTCAGAATGAAAACATCCTTGCGCCTGCCCAGCAGTAATCTCTCTGTGTGCTTTGTGCTGTTTTTGAAAACATCCTTGCGCCTGTCCAGCAAATCATCTGTGTGCTTTGTGCTGTTTCAGAATGAAAACATCCTTGCGCCTGCCCAGCAGTAATCTCTCTGTGTGCTTTGTGCTGTTTCAGAATGAAAACATCCTTGCGCCTGCCCAGCAGTAATCTCTCTGTGTGCTTTGTGCTGTTTCAGAATGAAAACATCCTTGCGCCTGCCCAGCAGTAATCTTTCTGTGTGCTTTGTGCTGTTTCAGAATGAAAACATCCTTGTGCCTGCCCAGCAGTAATCTCTCTGTGTGCTTTGTGCTGTTTCAGAATGAAAACATCCTTGCGCCTGCCCAGCAGTAATCTCTCTGTGTGCTTTGTGCTGTTTCAGAATGAAAACATCCTTGTGCCTGCCCAGCAGTAATCTCTCTGTGTGCTTTGTGCTGTTTCAGAATGAAAACATCCTTGCGCCTGCCCAGCAGTAATCTCTCTGTGTGCTTTGTGCTGTTTCAGAATGAAAACATCCTTGCGCCTGCCCAGCAGTAATCTCTCTGTGTGCTTTGTGCTGTTTCAGAATGAAAACATCCTTGCGCCTGCCCAGCAGTAATCTCTCTGTGTGCTTTGTGCTGTTTCAGAATGAAAACATCCTTGCGCCTGCCCAGCAGTAATCTTTCTGTGTGCTTTGTGCTGTTTCAGAATGAAAACATCCTTGCGCCTGCCCAGCAGTAATCTTTCTGTGTGCTTTGTGCTGTTTCAGAATGAAAACATCCTTGTGCCTGCCCAGCAGTAATCTCTCTGTGTGCTTTGTGCTGTTTCAGAATGAAAACATCCTTGCGCCTGTCCAGCAGTAATCTCTCTGTGTGCTTTGTGCTGTTTCAGAATGAAAACATCCTTGCGCCTGCCCAGCAGTAATCTCTCTGTGTGCTTTGTGCTGTTTCAGAATGAAAACATCCTTGCGCCTGCCCAGCAGTAATCTCTCTGTGTGCTTTGTGCTGTTTCAGAATGAAAACATCCTTGCGCCTGCCCAGCAGTAATCTCTCTGTGTGCTTTGTGCTGTTTCAGAATGAAAACATCCTTGCGCCTGCCCAGCAGTAATCTCTCTGTGTGCTTTGTGCTGTTTCAGAATGAAAACATCCTTGTGCCTGCCCAGCAGTAATCTCTCTGTGTGCTTTGTGCTGTTTCAGAATGAAAAGAAACAGATTCTCACTACCTTCCTCTGGCTTCGCCTGGTAAGCAGTACAGACATGCTAATGTTAAAGCTATGCTAATGCTATAGACATGCCATTATAAATGCAACAGGAAAGCTACATGCATGCTGATATTGAGTCCATGCTACCGATGCAGATATGCCAATAGTAAACCCATGCTTATGCTGCAGGCATGCTAATTCTAATGCTTCATTTACGTCATACTGGAAAGATGGTAAGAAAAATTCCCATCGCAACGACTTGTTCAGTGTTCGAATCAGTTTGAAAGTTTAAGGACGTTAGTGCTTCGGAGTGTAAAGCAGTCCGTTTTCCTGATGAACTTTGGAGATGTATCAAATGGTTTCACTGTATAGCTGATAATTAAACAAAAATATGTTGCGCTTAAAATAGAAAACAAAACAAAACAGCATTACATTTCTTTTTTATCATGAATTTAATGTTAAGTCTCATTAGCAAGGCTTTAACAGTAGCAAGTTTGCACCATTATCATGGATTTTTGCCATGTTGACATCATGTTTTATTTACTGCAAATGCCAAGTTCCAACTGGATCAACATACAAAACTGGGAAGGCAATCCAGGCGCTCAACATTTAAACATTCAAAAAAGCCAACATGTTTCAACCAAAATGAGTCTTCATCAGGACTTCAAACAGGAGCAATGGGTGTGGTCTCACCTGTATATAATACACAGCCAATGAGAGGAAGTCACCTGACCCTACACCTAGCAGATAGGTGAGCAGGATAGTATACATACAACAGCAATAACAAACATTATATATATCTAAGGCCTAAGGGCCGCACAGGCCCCCAGTGGGCTCCGGGGCCGCGCCCCTGTGGGGGGCTCAGGGGGTTTGATAGTATTCAATGTGTTAGAAATGGCTATACAGCGATACTAAAATTGGTTCATAATTTGTAATATTTCAAGCCTCTTTTGATGTGAAAATGGTCATAAATTATCATACAAAGGAAACCAGCAAACCAAAACTACAATCCATAAGACATGTTCATTATGAATGCATTATGTAAATGTCCTGTCTAGTTTTAATAGTATGCCATGAGTTGATAGTATAATCAGATTTATATCATAATAAATTATATAATAATTAATTATAAATTGTATGAGCATCATTTATGTATGATTATCTGGTGGGCACATTTCTGAAATAAAATCAACTAATGAACTATAGTATAGAGATAATATTTTGTAAAATAGTTGTAGGTCTTCATTAACCTGTAAGTTTGAGCATCAGGAAAACCATTCATATTAATATTGTCATGAAATAAATCTTATCAGAACATATTTACCACATGTGCAATCAAGTATGTCTTTCTTTCAGTATCCGGTCAACCTCTAATTTCTAACATACGCCCTGCAATGTTTGACCACAAGATTAAGACAGGTTATTGTGAGAGTGTGACAGTGACAGCGGAGGTGTCATAGTGGAGTCTAGCTGCATGTGTATTCCATTCAGCTCCAACTTCCATACTTCCACATTTTCTTTTATCTTATGAAGTTCAGATAAAAGTTTCTGATCATTTCAACAATAACTATATCAAGCTTAGGATGCCTTCAGTACCATTTAAGTGTGCTCATAAGAAAAAAATTCATATTACATAATTTTGTTATCTTTTCAACCAATATAAGATTTAATATAATCAATTCTGTTAAAGATGAAATAATATTTATATTACTCAGTACTAATATTTACTAAATCTTGATCAAAGAAATTATGATTATTACTTTGAATTGTTCAATTGACCACGCCGTCGACACTGCACTAGCGCTAGCGCCGGCCTAGCGAGCTATCGATCGTGATGTCGGTAGCAAGAGGCAAAGTAGAGTTGGATGAGCCGAAAGCAAAAAAGAAGAGGAAATCTTCACTCAAAGCTTTTTTTGCCCCCAAAACAACGTTCCAATAAGTGAAATTTGTGCAATCACACAGGCAATCACTTCTCTTTGGAATTTAATCCTCTCATTCATGTGAACAGGTTCAGAGATAGGTGTCTTCTGGTCTCAATAAAATATTACTTTTACTAGGCTTTGTCTTTGCTGTGCAAACGCACCGATACAGTTGTTGCCATGTTTGTTCCAAGTCGAAAAACTCAGTTCAAAATTTGAATACTAGTCGATGAACTATTTGACGCACCTGTTTCATTGATTAATTACATTTAAACCTATAATTGTAGGCATTTTCCTGAACAATGCAACCAGGGATTTGCAATGATCACAGCCTCAGGTTTTGACTTGAGTAACTCCTCGCTCCGCGGTTGCAAGTCAAAAAAAAAGAAGGTCTACATACAAATACATACGAGGTAATAAAATGTGAATGCAATGATGTGAACCAGGTGATTGTTGGTTGTGTATGATTTGGAGGTGGTGTGACGTGAGAGTCCCTTTGCTGTTGTCGTACTCAAATATGGTAAATATTTTCTGATAGGAGCAGATACTGACACTTGCAGAAAGAAATCATGCATGTGCTTGATTGTACATGTAAATATTTTCTAATAGGATTGATTTCTTGCGAATAATCGCAGTATGAATGTTTTCCTTGTGCTCACTCTTAAATGGTAATGAAGGCATCCTAAGCTTGATATACAACCCCAATTCCGAAATAGTTGGGACGAAGTGTAAATTGTGAATAAAATCAAAATGCAATGACTTTCAGATCACATAAGCCAATATGTTACTTACATTAGAACATAGATAACATTTCAAATGTTGCAACTGAGACATTTTACATTTTTATCCACAAAATGAGCTTATTTCAAATTTTCTGGCAGCAACAGGTCTCAAAAAAGATGGGACACAGGCAAAAAAGGGCTGAAAAAGCAATTAATATAGAAGACAATCAGCTGAAAGAACATTTAGCAAGTAATTAAGTTAACTGGCATCAGGTGTGTAACATGATTGGCTATAAATGGGATGTCTTAGAGAGGCTGAGTCTCTCAGAAGTAAAGATGGCCAGAGGCTCTCCAACCTGTGAAGGCTTGTGTAAAAAAATTGTAGAATACTTTAAAAACAATGTTCCTCAACGTCAAATTGCAAAGGCTTTGAATGTTTCATCATCGACAGTGCATAACATCATCAAAAGATTCAGAGAAACTGGAAAAATCTGTGCGTCAGGGACAAGGCCGAAGACCTTTACTGGATGCCCGTGATCTTCAGGCCCTCAGATGCCACTGCATCACTCATCGGCATGATTCTGTCAATGATATTACTAAATGGGCCCAGGAATACTTCAAGAAACCACTGTCTGTAAACACAGTCCGCCGTGCCATCCACAGATGCCACCTAAAACTCTTATCATGCAAAAAGGAAGCCATTGTTGAGCATGATCCAGAAGTGCCGCCGTGTTCTGTGGGCCAAGGCTCATTTAAAATAAACTGTAGCAAAGTGGCAAAGTGTCCTGTGGTCAGACGAGTCCAAAGTTGACATTCTTGTTGGAAATCATGGGCGTCGTGTCCTCCGGGCTAAAGAGGAGAAAGATCACCCCTCCTGTTATCAGCGTTCAGTTCAAAAGCCAGCATCTCTGATGGTATGGGGATGCATTAGTGCATATGGTGTGGGACACTTGCATGTTTTAAAAAGCACCATGAATGCTGAAAGGTATATAAAGGTTTTAGAGCAACATATGCTCCCCTCCAGACGACATCTGTTCCAGGGAAGGCCTTGTGTATTTCAGCAGGACAATGCAAAACCACATACTGCAGCTATTACAACAGCATGGCTTCATAGTAGAAGAGTCCGTTTGCTGAACTGGCCTGCCTGCAGTCCTGATCTTTCAGCGATTGAGAACATTTGGCCGTCAAATGTCCGTCAAAGGAGACCCAAAACTCTCCAGCAGCTGGAAGCCTGTATTAAACAAGAGTGGGATCAAATTCCAATGACTAAACTCAAGAAACTTCTCCTCAATGCCCAGACGCCTCCACTCTGTGTTAAAAAGAAGGGATGCTACACCGTGGTAAACAGGCCCCTGTCCCAACTTTTTTTAAGATCTGTAGCAGCCATCAAATTTGAAATGAGCTCATTTTGTGGATAAAATTGTAAAATTTTAACCCCAATTCCAAAATAGTTGGGACAAAGTGTAAATTGTGAATAAAATCAAAATGACTTTCAAATCACACCAGCCAGTATTTTATTCACAATAGAACAGAGATAACATAGCAAATGTTGAAACTGAGGAATTTTACAATTTTATCCACAATTGAGCTCATTTCAAATTTGATGGCTACTGCAGGACTCAAAAAAGTTGGGACAGGGGCCTGTTTACCATGATGTAGCATCCCATCTTCTTTATAACCCAGAGTGGAGGCGGCTGGGCATTAGGGAGACAAGTTCCGTGAGTTTAGCCATTGGAATTTGATCCCACTCTTGTTTAATACAGGCTTCCAGCTGCTGGAGAGTTTTGGGTCTCCTTTGACGGACATTTCATTTAATTATGCGCCAAATATTCTCAATCGGTGAAAGATCAGGACTGCAGGCAGGCCAATTCAGCACACGGACTCTTCTACTACGAAGCCATGCTGTTGTAATAGCTGCAGTATGTGGTTTTGCATTGTCCTGCTGAAATACACAAGGCCTTCCCTGGAATAGATGTCATCTGGAGGGGAGCATATGTTGCTCTAAAACCTTTATATACCTTTCAGCATTCATGGTGCTTTTTAAAACATGCAAGTGTCCCACACTATATGCACTAATGCATCCTCATACCATCAGAGATGCTGGCTTTTGAACTGAACGCTGATAACAGGGGGGGTGGTCTTTCTCCTCTTAAGCCCAGAGGACACGACGTCCATGATTTCCAACAAGAATGTCAAATTTGGACTCGTCTGACCACAGGACACTTTGCTACAGTCCATTTTAAATGAGCCTTGGCCCACAGAACATGGCGGCGCTTCTGCATCATGCTCAACAATGGCTTCCTTTTTGCATGATTGAGTTTTAGGTGGCATCTGTGGATGGCACGGAGAACTGTGTTTACAGACAGTGGTTTCTTGAAGTGTTCCTGGGCGCAATATTTTTTTTCGTACCGTTAATGCGTCACTATTCTGGAATTCTTGACCCCCCACGTCACTTTTGTCCCATAAACGCGTCAATTTGCGTCATGATAACGCCGACAAAATAAGGCTACAGTTTGCGTACACTGTTTTACTTGCTAGCGAGCTAGTTGGCTATCTAGCTAGCAAGCTAAAGTGATATTGAACTGTATAATGTTATAGTTAGCGTGCCAATGTATTTAGCTACATAGCCAACTGGCTAGCGAGCTATAAAAGCTTCAGTTCACTTACAATGGAAGACTCGCGAGCGAGCTATTTGGCTACCTGGCTATCAAGATGAAGTGACATCGAAAACCAGCGCCGCCGTCAACCTAGCCAATGCCCGGGGATTAAATGGTCTCGCAATGCCTCTCCCAAGTAGGCTATAGCATTAATTAATAGGCTACACTAACAGAATGAAAAATAGAATGATGAAAAAAAACACGCTGACAGGACACTTTATGTGACACTTGTTTAGTGTTGTTTAGACAAATCATATCATGTTTCAAGGATCGCATGTAAAATAAATAATGTAGGCTACTTTTCTCAAACAGATGCATGAATTCACAGATAAATGCAGTGGCGGGCGGTGGACAGAAAACTGAGGGGGCGGAAAACATCCCTTGAAACGGATGAGATTAGTGACCCGATTTCAATCATTGTTCTTGGTCAACATGTTAGTTTCCCTTATAATGAAATGTTTAGGTGAGTGAATAAAAAATTCTATAAATTGTTTAATTCACATGCCTTAATAGGCAACTCTTCACGAAAAAAACCACTGTGGATTTCCCGCGTTAAATTTTGTCACATCCTAAGTAAGTCGTCAAACCTGTGCGTAATGATTGTTTAATTGAAAAAGATTGAAATGCACTCTTTTTTGCGTTCAACTGGTGCGTTTGATTTCTCCTCTTAACGAAGACAAATAGCTACACCTGAGAGGGGAGAGTTCAAGTGTCTTTTACCAGGGAAATTGACTGAAAACAGATCAAGACTAATAAGCAGTTTAAAGACATGTTTATCGCCCTCCTTGTTCTCTGTCTCACCGCCCGCCACTGGATAAATGTCGCAGAAGCCTATTCGAAAATATGTATTCTCAAGGATCACAACAGATAAAATTGTGAATATTGTTACATACATACTTAGCTAAATGTTTTCATAGGCCAATTAAGACAAAAAAACAAAGTGGGCTACACATAGCCTATTCATTTGACAAATGAAAGGCGCCGCACTTTTCTAGTAACAAAGTCGTGTATAATATCATCGAAATCAATTCTCTTGGCCAGTTCATGTTCTGTCGAGATCATCACTAAACCATTTAGTCTCTCTTGTGACATGGTGGAACGCAAGTGATTTTTTATTAATGTAAGAAGTCAGAAAGATACGCAACAAGCGATCTCAGGCGAGTGAGCGCTTGTGGTAGCTCAAGTCAGTCTTGTGTTGCGCCACTAAGGACGGACCATACCACTTGCATTGGTAGGGGGTGGGGGGGGGGGGGGCTGGTGTGTAAATCTATTTTTACCACTATGTCATTTATCAAGGAAAATTAGCAAAATAAAGCTTTTATGTTACTACAGATATTTATTATGATGAATTTTCCAGCAGATTATTTTAAAATCAGGGGGTCAGTTTCATGCCCCCCCCTAGTCTGATGCCCGGGGATAGCAGTACCTTTTGCCCCCCGCCCCCTGTCGGCGGCCTTGTCGAAATCTATAATGTTATAGCTAGCATGCCAATGTATTTATTTAACATCCTAACTTTCCTCATTTCAGGAGGGCAATCACAGCGTCTATCACTGGGAATCACTATTATCTCTTCAATGATGAAAATCTGTTGTGCCCAGCTTTATTTACATTGGATATCAGGAACAATGTGGACTATTGAAGTGTTTTCTTTTTGGGGGAATTTTTTTTTCCCTTCTTTGTCCTAAATTGTGATGCATTAACGGTACAGATAAAATTGCAGCCTGCGAAAAGGACACCATAAGCACCTGTCAAACACAAAAAGGCTGAAAACGGTTATTATTATTTTATTTTATTATTATTTTCACAAATTTTGATCTAAATTTTTGTTTTTATTGCCAATGTTCAACTCTTCTTTTTCTTTTTGCCAACTTTCAGCAATGTTCTTTTATGGATTTATCTGTTAAATAGTTCTTTTAAGTCTCATGCGTGCAGGATTTTTAAACAGTGCTTTTTATACGCCCCAAGAAACAACACTGTCCTCCAATACTATACATGACTCTACAATCCTAATCACATTTCATGTGACATCATGCTCAGGTGAGATATAAAATGGCATTTACAATGTACAGTTCTGTGAAAATGTGTTTGCCCCCTTCCTGAATATATCAGATCATCAAACAAATTTTAAAATTAGACAAAGATAACCTGAGTAAATGCAAAATTCAGTTTTCAAATGATGATTTCATTTATTAAGGCAGGGGTGTCCAATCATATCCATAAAGGGCAAGTATGGTTGCTGGTTTTTGTGACAGCCCAACACTAATACACCTGCTTCTAATTATCAAGGTCTTGATTGAACCTCATGACCGCTGAATCAGTTGAATCAGGTGCTGTAGCCCTGGTCTGTAACAAAGACCTGCACCCACACGGGCCCTTCACAAATAAGATTGGACACCCCTGTATTAAGGGAAAAAAAAAGCAATTGAAACCTACCTGGCCCTTTGTGAAAAAGTAATTACACCTTATTAAATCATGAATTAACTGTAATTATCTACATTTTTTGAGTTGGATTTCATTAGCCACACCCAGGCCTGATTACTGCCAGACCTGTGGAATCAAGAAATCACTTAAATCGAACCTGTCTGACAAAGTATAGCGGGCTAAAAGATCTCAGAAAGCAACACATCATGCCATGAACTAAGGAAATTCAGGAACAGATGAGAAACAAGGTCATTGACATCTATCAGTCTGGAAAGGGTTGCAAAGCCATTTCTAAGGCTTTGGGACTCCGGCGAATCACGGTGAGAGTCATTATCCACAAATGGAGAAAACTTGGAACAGCGGTGAACCTTCCCAGGAGTGGCCGGCCTACCAAAATTACTCCAAGAGCACATCGATGACTCATCCAGGAGGTCACAAAAGAACCCAGAACAACATCTGAAGAACTGCAGGCCTCACTTGCCTCAGTTAAAGCCAGTGTACATGATTCAACAATAAGAAAGAGACTGGGCAAAAATGGCATCCATGGGAGAGTTCCAAGGCAAAAGCCACTGCTGAATAAAAAATAACCCAAAGGCTTGTCTCACATTTGCCAAAAAACATCTAGATGATCCATAAGACTTTTGGGAAAATATTCTTTGGACTGATGAGACAAAAGTTGAACTTTTTGGACAGTTTGTCCCATTACATCTGGTGTAAAACTAACATAACATTTCATAAAAACAACATCATATCAACAGACTTTTAGATTACCTGAATTTGGGCACATCAAGGGAGCGCAGCAAACAAGGGGGGGAGGATGCGAGCGGGAACATTTTTGCATGCAAATATAATTACTTTGCAGACTGAGCATTTTAGATATATAAATTGGAAAAAATGATGGGTGGATTCCAATCAGCTTTCTTCCGCCAGAGTCCTGCAGATGATTTGTCGGACATAGCTAGCCAGCAAGCAGAGAAACTGGAGCAGTTAATATGCAGCGACAAAACCAAGTGCGCACAATAAGTAAATCCGTTCTACCGCTGTATTTCAGCAGAGAGCATACTGCAGTCCCTGTATTCTTAAGAGCATATTTTCGTGTTCAAGTTAATCTGCATGTGCGTGAAGTACCGCTCCAAAAACTCAATACTTCTTCGATTTCTTTAGCTAGTTCGCTTTTAATTGGAGCTTCTTGGCGCATCCAGTAAAGGTCTTTGGCCTTGTCTCTTCCGCACAGAGATTTTTCCAGTTTCTCTGAATCTTTTGACGATGTTATGCACTGTCGATGATGAGACCTTCAAAGCCTCTGCAATTTGACGTTGAGGAACATTGTTTTTAAAATATTCCACAATTTTTTTACGCAAACCTTCACAAGTTGGAGAGCCTCTGGCCATCTTTACTTCTGAGAGACTCAGCCTCTCTAAGACATCCCTTTTATAGCCAATCATGTTACACACCTGATACCAGTTAACTTAATTACTTGCTAAATGTTCTTTCAGCTGATTCTCTTATATATTAATTGCTTTTTCAGCCCTTTTTTGCCTGTGCCCCAACTTTTTGAGACCTGTTGCAACCAGAAAATTTGAAATAAGCTCATTTTGTGGATAAAAATGTAAAATGTCTCAGTTTCAACATTTGAAATGTTATCTATGCTCTATTGTAAATAACATATTGTCTCTTGTGATCTGAAAGTCGCTGCATTTTGATTTTATTCACAATTTACACTTCGTCCCAACTATTTCGGAATTGGGGTTGTATAGATATATTTATAATCAGTGGCGGCTGGTGAACTGGTGATAGGAGAGGCTGAAACCCATCCCTTAAAGGCGGAGACAGCACCTTGGCAAAGTATATTTTAGCGGAAAGTAGAATACTTGAAGTGTCTAAAACGCATAATTTTATAAATTTTAATTTGGTAATGATCCAGTGCGACGCATTTTTAAACCAGCGAGTCTTCAAATTGGCTTCAATACCAGGGGGCAGACATTTTTACTTGGGGAATCTTGTGATTTTGAATTTGATCTTCGGAAACCTCACCTTTAAAAATGCTCAATAACCTTAACCTCTCGCAGTTTACATCTCCCGATCAGCCACAGTTGCTCAGAATAATTGGTAAAAACTGACGACCTTCTAATTTACTTTTGATAGCACTGTTCTGCATCGCACCACAAAATTATGAGGCGTCTTCTGCTCATAAATGACGACGTAAAATATCAATATGTCTTTATAATTTCAGCGCTAATGTTGCTCGTTAAGCAGCACATTTGCGGAAATTAGTTTGCGAGGCTGCGGGAATCTGTTCTTTATTATGAATGTTGTTATGGCTAAAGGGCACTGTAAGGTTGCACAGCTGTGTGACAATCCCAAGGACGGTGAAAATAAATGCTTCAAAGTCAGCGAAAGTTTTGGATTTACAACGCCATATCAATTATATAAATGTAGGCAATGGGAATCCACATTTCATTACCATTTCTAATTAGGTCATGTATTGGTCTTGGTCGCTCAGTCGATAAATTGTTTGATTGTTAATCAGGCCAGCTTAAATAAAAACAGCTTGCGGGCAGCCAAGCCGTAAAGGGCGAGCTTACTGAAGGCCCTCTGAACTACTCCACGGCCCGGACGAAAGGAAAGAGAACAATTGACGTTACGGGACAGAATAACTGATTGGATAACTTTGATTGGATGATGCGTTCGAAATGCACACTCACCCACTATACAGGGCACTGTGTAGTGAATGTTCTACACTGAAAACAATATAGAGAGAGTGAGCGAGTGGACAAGTGTGCATTCCGAACGCAGCTTTAGATTCCCCAAGTAAAAATGTCTGCCTCCTGGTATTGACGCCGATTTGAAGACTTGCCGGTTTTAAAATGCGTCGCACTGGATCATTACCAAATTAAAATATATGAAACTATGCGTTTTAGACACTTCAAGAATTCTACTTTCTGCTGAAATATACTTTGCTGAGGTACTCTCTCCTTTAAGAATAATGATGAGACATGACCTGTTTTCAATCTTTCATTTAAAGTACCATTACAGAAACTCAGAAAACTCTCAACATTATCAGGTGTGGCCAGTTTTCATTAATAGTGCATACCTGTTAACTCTCACGTATTTGGCATCAGTTTTAGTGGCATATTCACGTTCCCCTGCTGTAGTCAGCAATTATTCAATCAACGCATGTGTAAGAGATGCTCGCGTGGAATATAAGCCCTTGTGCATGGAGGTTTATCAGTTTCACCTGCGTTATGACTGCGGACTTCTCACGCTTTTCTTTACTCGAGGGTTGGAAGCAAATGCATGTGTTTCATGATCGTTTAAATTGTTTAAATGAAAAAAGATCATTGTAAGAAAGACGTTTCAAATGATCTTATTTCATTTAAATGAAATAAGATGCATATGCACATGCATTGCTTCCAACGCCTGAGTAAAGAAAAGCGTTAGAAGTCCGGAGTCGTAGTCGCACGTGAAACTGATAAACCTCCATGAACAAGGACTTCAGTTCCATGCGAGAATCTTTCACATACGCGTTGAATAATTGCTGACTACAGCAGAGGAACGTAAATATGCCACTAAAACTCATGCTGAATAAGTGAGAGTTGACAGGTTTGTGTTATTAATGAAAACTGGCCGCACCTGATAATGTTGAGAGTTGTCGGAGTTGTTGTAATGGTAATTTAAATGAATGATTGAAAACAGGTCGTGACCAATCATTATTTTTAAGGGATGGGTTTCAGCCTCCCCTATCGCCAGTTCACCAGCCGCCACTGATAAATAAATAAATATATATATATATATATATATATACACTCAGCGCCATTAAAAACGCACAGGTGAGGTATGTACTGTATTTGCGGCAAATTGAAGAATCGATTGATTTTTACTTCTTTTCCAGTGAGGCATGAGAGGAAATAAAGAAAAGCGCGTGGTATTGTAATCCTGACGCGCACCACGTGCACGCGCCAAGCACTTCAGTAATAACAAATATTGAGCTGTTTGTGATGTGTACAGTTACACTTGACTTGTTCTTTTTGGTGCAGTCAATAGCCTACATAAAGCCAACAAAAAAAAAGAAAAATGCTACTGCATCAGGTAATGGAACGGCTTGTGACTCAGGAGAGAGAAAAAGAGCCTTTGGCATGTTACGGGCAGATCTCTCCCGCCGAGAGGTGGTGCGTCATTTGCACTGTCACCATTCAACTATCAGCTATCTGTCCCAGAATGGAACACAAGCATTGTCACTGACCGACCCCGCTTAGGGCAGCCACAGTGGCGATGGCAGCTCAAGAGCGCCACATCTGGTTACAGCCTGTGCGTGACAGATTCCGGACAGCAACCAAAACTGTTCATGAGATGAGGGGTTCGAGGCGATTGAGGGTGAGTATAAAGTACCATTTGGACGCTGTCTATGTGAGCAAACGTGCAAGATGGCCCAGCAGAAAACCCAGTTTTGCCCATTTACGCAGGGCTGCCCTTACCATGGTCGGGTCAGCGACAGTCCCTGTTTTCCATTCTCCGACAGAAACAGGGAAATAAAGTGCAAAAAATGACACAGAGGCAGGTGTCCACAGTCAGAAGTGAAGAGTTCCTACTCCTGTTGATGGGCAAAACTGGGTTTTCTGTAGGGCCGCGTGCACGACATGCTTTGCTCAGGTAGACGGGCGCGCAAACGGTACTTACGCTCACCCTCAATCGTCTCGGACCCCTCATCTCATGATCAGTTTTGGTTGCTGTCCAGAATCTGTCACGTACAGGCTGTAACCAGATGTGGCGCTCTTGAGCTGCCATCGTCACTCGTGGCTGCCCTAAGCGGGGTCGGTCAGTGACAGTGCTTGTGTTCCATTCTGGGATAGACAGCTGACTGATTGTTGAACGGTAACAGTGCAAATGACGCACCACCTCTCGGCGGGAGAGATCTGCCCGTAACATGCCAAAAGGCTCTTTTTCTCTCCTGAGTCACAAGCCGTTCCATTACCTGATGCAGTATTTTTTTTTTTTTTGTTGGCTTTATGTAGGCTATTGACTGCACCAAAAAGAACAAGTCAAGTGTCACTGTACACATCACGAACAGCTCAGTGTTTGTTATTACTGAGGAGCTTGGCGCGTGCATGTGGTGCGCGTCAGGATTACAATACCACAGCGCTTTTCTTTATTTCTCTCGTGCCTCACTGGAAAAGCAATAAAAATCAATCGATTCTTCAATTTGGCGCAAATACAGTACATACCTCACCTGTGCATATATATATATATATATATATATATATATATATATATACAGTCGCGCCCAAAATTATTCATACCCCTACCAAATTTTTGTTTTTTTCGAGATATTTATTGACAAATCAATCAAATTTATTCTTGCACAAATGACACAGTAAGTTGACATAAGGCTTTAAGAAGTACAGTAAACAATTTTTCAAGAAATACAATACTTTTTTGGCATTTTATTTGACAGATTTACAAAAAAATGCCATGTCCAGAATTATTCATACCCTTTTCTCAGTAATTGATGGCAAAGCCTTTATTCACGATTACACAGCCTCCAAACGCTTCCTGTGGTTGATCACAAGGTTTCTACACATTTCCACAGGATTTTGGCCCCTCCTCTTTGGTGAACTTCTCCAGGTCCTTAAGGTTTAAGGGTTTTCCTTGCCATGACCTTGGTCTTCAGTTCCCTCCACAGATTCTTGATAGAATTGAGGACGGAGCTCTGGCTTGGCCACTCCAAAATGTTCACTTTGTTGTCCACTAACCATTTCTTGCCAGATTTGGCTGGAGTGTTTAGGATCTGATCCTGGAAGATCCATTCCTCTCCAAGACCAAGTTTTAGGATCATTTATGTTTTTCACTGAGGATCTGGATATCCTGGTCCTGTTTCATGATGCCATTTTTAACAAGGTTTCTGGGCCCATTTGGCTGAAAAGCAACCCCAGAGCATGATACTCCCGCCACCGTGTTTGACCGTTGGGACAGTTTTTCTCGGGTTGAACACTTCACCTTTCTCACGCCACTTACACTTCTCCAACCCAGACACACAAGAGCTCCTCTAGCCTGCAAAAGCTCACCTGGATGAAGATACAAGCTTCTGGCTGTAAATGTTATGGAAGGATGAAACAAAGATGGAGCTGTTTAGGCACAGAGATGGAGCTTTTGTTTGGCGAAGAAAGGTGAAGCGCTCAACCTGAAAACACGGGTCCCAACGATCAAACAAGGCGGCAGGAGTATCATTCTCTGGGGTTGTTTTTTTCAGCGAATGGGCCCGGACACCTTGTTAAAGTTAATGGCATCATGAAACAGGACCAGTATATCCAGATCCTCAGTGAAAAATTAAGCAATCTGCCGAAGAACTTGGTCTTGGGCAGGAATGAATCTTCCAACAGGATCATGATCCTAAACACTCAGCCAAATCGGTCAAGAAATGGTTAGTGGACAACAAAGTGAACGTTTTGGAGAGACCAAGCCAGACCACCGACCTCAATCCTATCGAGAATCTGTGGAGGGAACTGAAGACCAAGGTCATGGCAAGGAAACCCTTAAACCTTAAGGACCTGGAGAAGTTCACAAAAGAGGAGTGGGCCAAAATCCTCATGCAGACTTGTAGAAACCACAGGACACGTTTGGAGGCTGTAATTGTGAATAAAGGCTTTGCCATCAATTACTGAGAAAAGGGTATGAATAATTCTGGACATGGCATTTTTTGTAAATTTGTCAAATAAAATGCCAAAAAGTATTGTATTTCTTGAAAATTTGTTTACTGTACTTCTTAAAGCCTTATGTCAACTTACTGTATAATTTCTGCAAGAATAAATTTGAGTAGTCAAAAAATATCTCGAAAAAAAACAAAAATTGGTAGGGGTGTGAATAATTTTGGGCGCGACTGTATATATATTAGATACACATACATACAATATATACATATTTATGATAACAACAATGACAATACGTCCACAGAAGATGAAAAACACCGATTAGAGTCTGCCTGTATATACAAAGAATTATAACAGGCATCACAAAAAACACGTAAAATCAATGTCCTCATTTAGGCCTGGACAGTAAAATACTCGCATATTTTTCTGATCTGTGAAGTAAATAATGCGTCAGTGTTGTGAAATGGGGTCCTCACATCATTCGCATTGCGACTTGAGACATGCACATACATTAAAGCCATGTTAATACGATGGACATACAAAAAATTGAAGTCATCCAAATGATACATACATGCTAATATTGAAATTATGCAACTAATGAAATATTACAGCCATTTTTATGCTACAGGCATGCTAAAATTAAAGTAATCCTAAATATAGAAACATGCTAATATTGAAATTATGCAACTGATGAAATATTACTGCCATGCCAATGCTACAGGCATGCTAAAATTAAAGTAATCCTAATTACACATACATGCTAATATTGAAATTACGCTTTTGATGTAATATTACAGCCAAGCGAACGCTTCAGGTGCTTATATTAAAGCTATACTTCATGCTATGCAACAGGTATGCTAATGTAAAAGGTATTCTCGTATGAGGACATGGAAAAATTAGAGTTATCTACTCATTAGTTATCCCCCTGCAACAGACATCATTAAGCTATCAATGCTTTGGTTTCAGTTCTTTCACCTGCGGTCTAATGTGTTTGTTCCACTATAGTACTGGCATCATGAGTTTCTCGTTTGGGACCCAGAGGAGTGTGATGGAGTCAGCAAGATTTCTCTCCCAGTCACTGACCTTTGGACCCCCGACATCATCGTTTATGAGTTGTTAGTTTACATAACATTTATTTTATCCCAATTACTGGAGACTTTTACTGGCTCACCTCTGAAAAAAAAAAAAAAAATGCCCCAAAGCATCATGGTTACAGAAATATATATCCCTCTCTGTTTTTCTCTCTCTCCCGTCCAGTGTGGATGATGATGTGTCTCAGAACTGTCCGTATGTCTATGTTAATCACACCGGTCATATCCGCTATGATAGGATGTTACGAATCGTCAGTGCCTGCAATCTGGAGATCTACACATTTCCCTTCGACATCCAGAACTGCTCGCTCACCTTCGGATCCTACATGCACACCAGTAACTACAATTTTGATTTCAATTTTTATTTTGATTGCTTGTAAGAATTGGCTCAATTTACAACACCCTGTGATTCTCAGTACTGTTCTTCACCTTACCCAGTCACTTGCTGGAAACTAATTTCAGAGATGCTGGTTTAAGTCCAAAAATATTCCACAGTATTCCTAAGAGTGTTAATGCCAGTCAAGACATGAAATACTGTTCATAGAATAGGTGAAAATAAAGGCTTCATAAAACAGCAAAGAGAGAACTAGAAAAAGAAACTAGAACCTCAAGTAAACCACAAACTCAACTGGCAGGCCACCCAGCCCTGCCCATTTGGGAGTCGTGTACAAGCTGCAATGACATACTAAAGTAGTTTATGTCCTGAAGATCTTGTAAGCAAAGTTTCATTTAATGTAATCAATGTTTGTGACCGCTAGAGGTTACGGGATGTTCAAATAGGTGTCTATGTGTGAAGGAATGTTAAAGGTCACAAAACGACCATTTTTCAGATATGGTTCAAAGCTGTAAAATATATGTTTAGATGCAATGTATTCTACTTCACTGCAAAAAATGAAAGATAAGAAAAACTAGGGTAGATAAATTTACTTAAGACTTAAAACACTTATTTCTATCACCATTTTTCTTAGTAAGACAAAAAAATTTGTCCTTGATTTGAGGTAATTTTGACTAGCTTGCCAATGGGATAAGTAAATTTTTACTTGTCAAGCAAATAGTACCTTGTTTTAAGTTACTATTTGCTTGACAAGTGAAAATTTACTTATCCCATTGGCAAGCTAGTCAAAATTTCCACAAATCAAGGACAAATTTTTTATATTTCATTTTTCGCAGTGCTCCTCTGCAGGTTTCAGCTTTTTACTTAAAATATAAACTATAAATATAAAATATGCAAGTTCAGTTTTTCAGCTAGCCACGCCAACTTCCGGAGGATGTGGAGCTAAAATTCAATCCAAAATAATTTATATGCAAAAGATGTTGTACAGCAAATTCTGTGAAATCAGATCAATATTTGGACCGCTAGTGGTTACTAGTCAAATTGTTAATGGATGATAGATGACAGACAACAACAGAGTTTACACCATATTAGAAACTCAAGTTGGGAGAGGAGCAGTTGAGTTAAGAATGTATTTGTGTTTGAAGGATGACAGTACTATGGCAGCAGCCTGAATGTTCTGCAGTGGACGGGAGATGAACAGTACTCTAGTCTCTCCCAGTCAGGGACGTACAGTACTATGGCAGCAGCCTGAATGTTCTGCAGTGGACGGGAGATGAACAGTACTCTAGTCCTCTCCCAGTCAGGGACGTACAGTACTATGGCAGCAGCCTGAATGTTCTGCAGTGGACGGGAGATGAACAGTACTCTATTCCTCTCCCAGTCAGGGACGTACAGTACTATGGCAGCAGCTTGAATGTTCTGCAGTGGACGGGAGATGAACAGTACTCCATTCCTCTCCCAGTCAGGGACGACAGTACTATGGCAGCAGCCTGAATGTTCTGCAGTGGACGGGTGATGAACAGTACTCTAGTCCTCTCCCAGTCAGGGACGTACAGTACTATGGCAGCAGCCTGAATGTTCTGCAGTGGACGGGAGATGAACAGTACTCCATTCCTCTCCCAGTCAGGGACGTACAGTACTATGGCAGCAGCCTGAATGTTCTGCAGTGGACGGGTGATGAACAGTACTCTAGTCCTCTCCCAGTCAGGGACGTACAGTACTATGGCAGCAGCCTGAATGTTCTGCAGTGGACGGGAGATGAACAGTACTCTATTCTTCTCCCAGTCAGGGACGTACAGTACTATGGCAGCAGCCTGAATGTTCTGCAGTGGACGGGTGATGAACAGTACTCTATTCCTCTCCCAGTCAGGGGACGGCACTATGGCAGCAGCCTGAATGTTCTGCATGGGCAGAGATGAATCTATTCTTCTCCCAGTCAGGGACGGAGATGAACAGCAGCCTGAATGCTCCCAGTCAGGGGACATTCCTCTCCCCAGTCAGGGACAGTACTATGGCAGCAGCCTGAATGTTCTGCAGTGGATGGGAGATGAACAGTACTCTATTCCTCTCCCAGTCAGGGACGTACAGTACTATGGCAGCAGCCTGAATGTTCTGCAGTGGACGGGAGATAAACAGTACTCTAGTCCTCTCCCAGTCAGGGACATACAGTACTATGGCAGCAGCCTGAATGTTCTGCAGTGGACGGGAGATGAACAGTACTCTATTCCTCTCCAGTCAGGGACGTGCGCGTTTCCCCAGCCCTGTCCTTCGATGAAATCTCTGGGAATTCCAAGCGTTACCTGGAGGCCAGCGGAGAATGGGAGCTGGTGATTATCCAGGGAGAATCAGGAATCCTGCAGTTCGGGATTGATGAGTGGGATATCATCACATTCTGGGTGAGAGGCCACACAGATCGTGATCAGGATACATCACAGGTCCCATGTCATACTTTAACTATGTGCTACTTTGTGTGGTGGGAGGGTCAATCAAAAATGAGCCTTTGAATTAAAACTGATTGTTTAAGCAGATTTCCTGAAAGGGAGCGAGAGCAATGAAACTGAGGCATGCTTTGGTTTCACATTCGTCAGATGTTCGAAATAGGGAGGATAAAAATTGTACGTCAAAGGACAAGTAAGTATGTGATTTTCATAATAAAGGAACATAATCATGCATCAAATGGATATTCTGCAATTCTCTCGCTTCCCTGCAGGTCGTAATTAAGAGACGGCCGATTCTGTATGTGGTGAATCTGCTGATTCCCAGCTCTTTCCTGATGGTCATCGATATCCTATCCTTCTACCTGCCACCTCACAGTGTGGACCGAGCCTCCTTTAAGATGACCCTGATCCTGGGCTACACTGTGTTCCTGCTCATCATGAATGATCTGCTGCCCAGCACCGCTAACGGGACGCCCATCATTGGTCAGAGCACACACACACAGGAAATATTTCCATATTTGGGTATTTTTCTCAATAAGGGCACTTTCTGGATGTCATTTAGAAAAAAAAAAAAAAAAGTGTCTGATGCTGATACTTTTCCCCCCCCAGGGGTAGGGTTGGCCCTAAGGTGCTCAAAAAACCACGAGGCAGAACTTAAACCAGGGAAAAAATTTTTGGGCAAGCCATTTTAATTTTGCAGTGTCCTCGGATCCACTCAACGCCGTTACTTTTTCAAGTGAGGCTCTCTCCTGGTACATTGTGAAAGACCAGAGTTCTGAAACTGAGTGAATATCACCCTTTTCAGTGCCTCTGATTGAAAATGATAAATTATTTCCATTTACCATCACCATTTTACTCACCTCCATAACCACTATTGGTAACGGAGTTGAGGTTATGGAGTTGCGTTTTTTTCAGAAAAGTGGAATTTTCCATGCACCAGTGCAGTAACTTTTCATGCTTCCTACCAAACCATGGAGGGTTTTGCACAAGTATTATCAAAAGCATGATTAAAAATTTGTCCTACTGTTACCATGGATTTTAATGAAGGTAACGGAGTGGAGTTTAAAAAGTATACTCACCATAGGATGCCAAAATTTTGAGAAAGATTGAAATAATCATAGAGCCATTTTGAAAAAGTCCACATGGCCGCTACGGGGGTCACACAAAGGTTCTGTTTGCATGGGCCATATGCTGTGATTTCAGCCTCTGTCTCCGGGGGGAGTCTGTGTAGTGATGGTTAAGGAGTTGAGTGGGTTTTTTGGACACCCCTATTTTCAGTGATTTTTCTCGGAAAACCACCACCTTAGATTTTTTTTGCTTAGGATGTTTATATCACAGTGTCTTTTAATGTATGCATACAGTTTTCAGCCAAAGGAAATTGAAATCATTGGAGTATTGTGAGTTTCAAAAATATCACCCAGATTTGGGACACTCCCAAAATGCCCCAAAATCCAATTTTTTGACCCCAAAAATGATGTATAGAATGAAAATACACCCATGATACTTTATTTCCAATTAGTAAGGACACACACTTATAGTTTAATAGGTAAAAAACTAACCCTATGGGATTATTTCAAAAATAAGGGACCCGGACTCCGCATTTCACTAATAGTGCCCATATTGAGAAAAACACCGATTTAGCAAACAGTATTTGCCCTCCTCGACACACTCACGAACACCCCTGGGTGATTCACAATGGTTGTAACCCTACTAGGACTAAATCTGGAACATCAGAATTGCTGGTCGCAGGGCGCCCCCTATCTTTAAAACACAGACACTTCAACACAAAGTGCTCCCTAGCTGCAAAACACAAAAACACTCTGACCAAACAGCCCAGTTAATGACATGGTTATCTACATACCCTAACCATTCGCAAACAGCTGCCAGAAATGCAACTGCAAAGCACTGTAATAGCTAAAGTATTTATTTATTTTCAGGCAAGATGTGAGGAAAAACATTCATAATGCTGTATGCTCTGGATAGTAACTTTCTGAAGTTAGGTTATCCTGGATCTGCCTGAGTGTCTCCCTGAGTGGAATGAGTATATTTTCTCTAGTGTATCTGTCCCCTAGAGGAACCTAATTATCAGTGTGGCTGTTCCCTATAGGAACCTGTTTATTAATGTAGCTGTTTCCTATAGAAACCTATTTATCAGAGTAGCTGTCCCCTATAGGAATCTATTTATCAGAGTAGCTGGTCCCTATAGGAATCTATTTATTAATGTAGCTGTTCCCTATAGGAACCTATTTATCAGAGTAGCTGTCCCCTATAGGAACCTATTTATTAATGTAGCTGTTTCCTATAGGAAGCTATTTATTAATGTAGCTGTTTCCTATAGGAATCGATTTATCAGAGTAGCTGTCCCCTATAGGAATCGATTTATCAGAGTAGCTGTCCCCTATAGGAATCTATTTATCAGAGTAGCTGTCCTCCATAGGAATCTATTTATCAGAGTAGCTGTCCTCCATAGGAATCTATTTATCAGAGTAGCTGTCCCCTATAGGAATCTATTTATCAGTGTAGCTGTTTCCTATAGGAATCTTTTTATCAGTGTAGCTGTTTCCTATAGGAACCTATTTATCAGAGTAGCTGTCCCCGGGGCGCCCCGGTGGCTCATCGGTCTGCGCGCGCGTACTGTGGAGGCTGTGTCCTTCCTGCAGCGACCTGGGTTCGATTCCGGCTCGGGTCATTTGCTGCGTGTGTACCCCTGTTCTTCCCCCCAACTTTCCTGTCTCTCTACACTGTGTGGCTGTCAAGTGAAGGAAAAATTCCCAAAAATAAATCTTTAAAAAAGAGTAGCTGTCCCCTATAGAAATCTATTTATCAGTGTAGCCGTTTCCTATCGGAACCTATTTATCAGAGCAGCTGTTTCCTATCGGAACCTATTTATCAGACTAGCTGTCCCCTATAGGAATCTATTTATCAGAGTAGCTGTCCCCTATAGGAATCTATTTATCAGTGTAGCCGTTTCCTATTGGAACCTATTTATCAGAGCAGCTGTTTCCTATCGGAACCTATTTATCAGAGTAGCTGTCCCCTATAGGAATCTATTAATGTAGCTGTTCCCTATAGGAATCTATTTATCAGAGTAGCTGTCCCCTATAGGAACCTATTAATTAATGTAGCTGTTTCCTATCGGAACCTGTTTATCAGAGTAGCTGTCCCCTATAGGAATCTATTTATAAGTGTAGCTGTTTCGTATAGGAACCTATTTATAAGTGTAGCTGTTCCCTATAGAAATCTATTTATCAGAGTAGCTGTTTCCTATAGTAACCTATTTATCAGTGTAGCTGTTCCCTATAGGAGCCTATTTATCAGTGTAGCTTTTCCTTATAGGAACCTATTTATTAATGTGGCTGTTTCCTAAAGGAAGCTATTTATCAGAGTAGCTGTCCCCTATAGGAACCTATTTAACAGTGTAGCTGTTCCCTATTTATTAATTTAGCTGTTTCCTATAGGAATCCATTTATCAGAGTAGCTGTCCCATATAGGAATCTATTTATCAGTGTGCCTGTCTCCTATAGGAATCTATTCATCAGAGTAGCGGTTCCCTATAGGAATCTATTTATCAGAGTAGCTGTTCCCTATAGGAACCTATTTATCAGAGTAGCTGTTCCCTATAGGAACCTATTTATCAGTGTGGCTGTTCCCTATAGGAATCTATTTATTAATGTAGCTGTTCCCAAAAGTAACCTATTTATCAGAGTAGCTGCCCCCTATAGGAATCCATTTATCAGTTTAGATGTTCCCTATAGGAACCTATTTATTAATGCAGCTATTTCCTATAGGAACCTATTTATCAGAGTAGCTGTTCCCTAAAGGAATCTATTTATCAGAGTAGCTGTTTCCTATAGGAATCTATTTATCAGTTTAGCTGTTCCCTATAGGAACTGCTATGGCCCCAATTTGTTATGGCGTCAATTTGTTATGGCCCCAATTTGTTATGGCGTAGCGTACAGCAAGGGATGACAGACAAAATTTTAAAACTTTAACAGATTTAATGAAACAAACACTTTGAACTAATCTACAATCTACTCTACTGACCAAGATTGAAATTAAAAAAAGAGATATTTACAGTCCCTTGGTAATTGAGATGGGCTGCTGTGTTGCGATGTCCTGGGACAGGAAAATGCTCCAACACAGGCAAAAATCCAAAAAAAAGAGCTTCACAGGTCTTGAAAAAGAGTGACAGGTCTGGTCAAATGTATCCTTCCACAATTTCTCCTTGCAATTTCTCCAACTACCTTTCACTCTCTCAATTTTTCTCCTTATATACTCTTTTCCAGCCCCCTCCCACCTTCCAGACTTTTCACCAATTCTCTGGGACATTCCGCTCTGAGGCATGCCCAGGACATGCCCCAAAACCTAGCTCCAGACAGGGCTGAACAAAAAAAAATGTCAATACTGCCATCTAGTGGCTTTTTTTTTCCACATTACACCTCCATTCCAAAAGGGAAAACTTTTGACTCATAAAGGCAAAATTTTTCTTTTCAATACAAAAATGGTTAAGTAGACACTTGTGTGTATATATATACAAATAATAAAATATGCTGATAAACACGTAATATATATACACATACTCAAACACGGGATAAGCAATCAGCAATTACATTGTCAGTACCCTTTACATGCTTAATTTCCAAGTGAACTTTACGCCTTCCTTCAGTTGGTTGGTGAGACTGAGAGCAATCTCAGCAAAGTTCTTGCAGAACTTGCGGTAGTACCCGATCATTCAAGGAAGCGGCGCAAAGCTTTTTGTTGTCAGGAACTGGAAAGTCCATGATGGCTTGGACTTTAGCATTTATGGGTGCCACCTTACCCTAGCCTATGACGTAGCCAAGATACGTGACAGTAGCACAACCAAAGTCACTCTTGTTCAGGTTAACAGTCAGGTTAGCCTGGGTCAAGCGCTGGAACAATGTCTCTACATCTTTCAGATGTTCTTCCCAGGAGTCACTCCATGTGATCAGGTCGTCGTCGTGCGCACCCGTGTGTGGCAATCCGGCAATTGTAGACTGTATCATCCTTTGGAACGTGGCTGGGGCATTTTTCATGCCAAAGGGTAGGACTTCATACTGGTATAACCCAGATGGTGTGGCAAAAGCTGAGATGCTCTTGGCCCTCTCAGTTAAAGGCACACACCAATAACCCTTCAATAAATCAATCTTGGTCAGAAACTTTGCTTGCCCTACTCTATCGATACAATCATCAATCCTAGGTATTGGAAACACATCAGTTCTAGTTACAGCATTGACTTTGCGATAATCTGTACAGAATCTAGTGCTTCCATCAGGTTTTGGAACTAAAACACAGGGTGAACTCCAATCTGAGTTAGAGGGTCTGATAATATCATGTTCTAACATGTACTCAACCTCTTTCTCAGCAATCTTTCTCTTTTCAGGATTCATCCGGTACGGATGCTGTTTTATTGGTTCGACATAACCAACATCTACATCATGAGAGGCTATAGAAACTGTCTTTGGAACATCAGGAAATAGATCTTTATATTTCTAGATCAACCTCTCAAACTGATCTTTCTGTGAGGGTTCTAAGTGCTGGAGTTTTACATCAAGATTTTGCAACACTTCAGAATTTGACAATTTACATGAAAGAACTTCAGCTTTAATTCTAGGTTCATCATCTTGAAACTCCCCCTCATCTTCACAAGTCTCGACCATAGGAGGATCTGAAGTGACAGCTTCAACCCTAGCATTTCTATCATGATAAGGCTTCAGCATGTTAATGTGACACAACTGTTTTGGCTTTCTCCTATCTGGAGTCTTCACAATGTAATTGAGATCATTGAGTTTTGTCAGAATTTCATAAGGACCATGAAATCTAGCCTGCAATGGATTGGACTGCAAGGGAAACAACACAAGGACCTTGTCTCCTGGTTTAAACTCACGGCTTCTAGCCTTATGATCATACCAAGTTTTCATTTTTCCCTGACTTGATTTCAAGTTCTCTTTGGCTAGGTCACAAGCTGCACGCAGTCTTTCCTTGAACTTGCTAACATAGTCTAACAGACTGATATGCGGCTCTTTCTCTTGCCATTGTTCACGCAACAATAGCAAAGGTCCTCTCACTTCATGGCCAAACACTAGCTCAAATGGACTGAATCCAGTAGACTCCTGCACTGCTTCTCTAGCTGCAAACAACAGCAAATGAACACCTTCATCCCAGTCTTTCTCATGGTCATAACAATAAGTCCTCATCATTGTCTTGAGAGTGGAATGAAACCGCTCTAAGGCACCCTGACTCTCTGGATGATAGGCACTGGAAAGAATCTGCTTTGCACCTAGTTCATACACAACCTGCTGAAACAATCCGGAAGTGAAAATGCTACCTTGATCTGACTGAATTTCCCTGGGAAGGCCAAACAACGTGAAGAACTTTATCAAAGCCTTCGAGATTGCAGTTGCCTTGATGTTGCGTAGAGGTATGGCTTCAGGGAATCTGGTAGATGCACACATGATTGTCAACAAGTACTGATTTCCAGATCTACTCTTGGGTAATGGACCAACACAATCAACGATGACCTTGGAGAAGGGCTCCCCAAATGCTGGGATAGGCTGCAATGGAGCTACAGGTGGGTCTAACTGCTGTTTTCCAACTACCTGACAAGTGTGACAGGTTTTGCAAAAGTTGGAAACATCTTTCCGAAGTCCAGGCCAGAAGAAGTATTTCATGATCTTGTCAACAGTCTTGTTAACACCAAGATGACCTCCTAAAGGCAAACTATGAGCCATTCTTAAGATCTCATTCCTGTAGACCTTCGGAACAACAATTTGCTTGACCACTGCCCAATCTGCATTGGCAGGGATATCAGGATGGCGCCACTTCTGCATCAACACTCCATCCTTGAGATAATACCCAACTGGAACTGCGTCTATTTCTTCATCAGGAAGGGCTCTCTTCTTTAGTACACAAATTTCAGGATCATTGGTTTGCTCCTGAATCAACCGCTTTCTGGACAGAGACAAGTCTCCAGACACATCAGAATCACCAGACCCATCTGGCTGGCTGAACAGAGAACTGATAAAAGTGTCTGATAAGTCCTCAAATGGAGAAACCATAGTAGGCTGAACAGAGTCATGAGACGAACCACCAGAGTCATGACTATTCAATGTGCTGGACGGCACCACATCATCCTCTTCTTGAGCCTTCTTGGCCATAGCACGAGTCACTGCACAGGAAGGATACAGAGATGGGTCTTCATCGCCATCTTCAGTGCTCGGCTGTGAAGTAAGATGAACAGGGGGGACTACATTGCCCCCAGCCAGGTCACTGCCTAGCAACAGAGAAACACCCTTGATAGATAGACTTGACATAAGTCCCACCTTTACCTGTCCTGTAACTAAATCTGACTTCAAGAATACAGAGTGAGGGGTACAGATACAGTCCTCCCTTCAATACCTTGTACAAGTATGAAATCCCCAGAAGCGGTCTCATCACGTAACTCCAAGGAGTCCATCAACAAAAGTGACTGAGAAGCTCCGGTATCCCTTAGGATATATATGGGTACAGGAGGAGAATGCTCATTCAGAGCCACAAATCCCTCTGACACAAATGGAAGAAATTCCTCACTCACAAAGTCAGCAGTATCAGGCTTCTTAGCCTCACAAGGAGCAGGCAATTTAGCAGATCGGTCATCTACTACAGGGGTTTCTAACCTTGTCTTCACAAAGGCATTGGGTTTGGTATCCTTTTCTTTTTCTTTCTTAGCTTTAAGGACCAACAGTTAGTTGTAACATGACCAGATTTCTTGCAATAATTGCAAACTAGACCACTTTTGTCACTGTCAGCTTTCACACTTTGATCAGACCTTTGATTGGATTTCTGAGCACCATCACCAGATTTGTCTTTTTCTTTGGGTAAGGAATCTTGGGTATCACCGTTACCTTTCTTCTGAAATTGGGACCATCTATTGTTACTGCTAGACTGAAATTTGGACTTATGTGTGAGAACATATTCGTCTGCAAACTTGGCAGCTGATTGCAAATTCAGTGCTTGCTTCTCATTAAGGTAGGTCTTAATACCATCCTTGCCACAGTTCTTGAATTCTTCAACTAACACCATCTCTTTTATTGAGTTGAAATCATCTTTGACCTCCATGGAAGTACACCAGCGCTCAAAGCAAACCTTCTTCTCATTAGCAAATTCCACATAAGTCTGATTGTCAGATTTCTTCAGACCTCTGAATTTCTGTCTGTAAGCCTCTGGAACCAACTCACAAGCTGTCAAAATAGCCTTTTTGACAACCTCATAATCAGAGGAATCATCTGCAGACAAAGCCGAATAGGCTTGTTAAGCTTTACCCTTGAGGACAGTCTGCAACATCAGAGGCCAGTGTTCCTTTAGCCACTGACAACTCTTAGCTACCTTCTCGAAGCACTGGAAATACTTATCAACCTCCTTTTCTGAGAATGGAGGCACCAGCTTTACCTCCTGGCTAGCATGAAATTTGTTTTCAGCTTCCATTTTGATTTTTAGTAGCTCCATTTGGAGCCTTTCTTCTCTATCTAAACTTCTGTAACTTGAAATCTGTCTCTGTCTCTCTCTTTCTGCTCTTTCCTCTTTCTCAAATTCTTTGTTTTTCTTTTTCCTCCCTTTCTTTTCTCTCTTTCTCTCTCTCAAACTCTCGTTGTTTTTCTTTTTCCTCCCTTTCAATCTCTAGCATTTGTAATTTAAGTTCCATTTCTACATTTGGATTTTCCACTGGAAACTGTTCCAGATCTCCTGGTGCAAACACATTTTCATCAATGTAATATGCAACAATCTCTCTAGCCAGTCTTGCTTTTCGCATGGCTGGTTTTACATCTGTCAGCTCTAACTGTCTGCATATTTCTAGCAGTTCTGTCTTTTTAAAAGACTTCAAAACCTCTACGGTTGGTGATGCCAAGAAATCATCCATTGCTGTCTCTGTCAATATATATCTAGGAAAATTCAAAAAACAATTTCACAATTTGAAATTTTAGATTTTCAATAATTGACTCACACAATGGTCTAACCCGGACGAGCCCCCAATTTTTTATGTCTCCAATTTGTTATGGCGTCAATTTGTTATGGCTCCAATTTGTTATGGCGTAGCGGACAGCAAGGGATGACAGACAAAATTTTAAAACTTTAACAGATTTAATTAAACAAACACTGAACTAATCTACAATCTACTCTACCAACCAAGATTGAAATAAAAAAATGAGATATTTACAGTCCCTTGGTAATTGAGATGGGCTGCTGTGTTGCGATGTCCTAGGACAGGAAAATGCTCCAACACAGGCAAAAATCCACAAAGAGCTTTACAGGTCTTGAAAAGAGTGACAGGTCTGGTCAAATGTATCCTTCCACAATTTCTCCTTGCAATTTCTCCTACTACCTTTCACTCTCTCAATTTTTCTCCTTATATACTCTTTTCCAGCCCCCTCCCACCTTCCAGACTTTTCACCAATTCTCTGGGACGTTCAGCTCTGAGGCATGCCCAGGACATGCCCCAAAACCTAGCTCCAGACCGGGCTCAACAAAATAAAAAAGTCAATACTGCCATCTAGTGGCTTTTTTTTTCTTCTCCACATTACAGAACCTATTTATTAATGTAGCTGTTTCCTATAGGAATCTATATATCAGAGTAGCTGTTTCCTATAGGAATCTATTTATAAGTGTAGCTGTTCCCTATAGGAATCTATTTATCAGTGTAGCTGTTCCCTATAGGAATCTATTTATCAGTTTAGCTGTTCCCTATAGGAAGCTATTTATTAATGTAGCTGTTTCCTTTAGGAACCTATTTATCAGAGTAGCTGTTCCCAATAGGATTCTATTCATCAGAGTAGCTGTTCCCTATAGGAACCTATTTATCACTGTAGCTGTTCCCTATAGGAACCTATTTATTAATGTGGCTGTTTCTTATAGGAATCTATTTATCAGTGTACCTGTATTTATTTATCTATTTATCAGAGTAGCTGTTTCTTATAGGAACCTATGTATCAGTGTAGCTGTTCCCTATAGGAGCCTATTTATCAGTGTAGCTTAACCCTATAGGAACCTATTTATTAATGTAGCTGTTTCCTATAGGAATCTATTTATCAGAGTAGCTGTCCCCTATAGGAATCTATTTATCAGAGTAGCTGTCCCCTATATGAATCTATTTATCAGAGTAGCTGTTTCTTATAGGAACCTATTTATCAGTGTAGCTGTTCCCTATAGGAATCTATTTATCAGTGTAGCTGTTCCCTATAGGAATCTATTTATCAGTGTAGCTGTTCCCTATAGGAATCTATTTATCAGTTTAGCTGTTCCCGATAGGAAGCTATTTATTAATGTAGCTGTTTCCTATAGGAACCTATTTATCAGAGTGGCTGTTCCCAATAGGAATCTATTTATCAGAGTATTTGTTCCCTATAGGAATCTATTTATCAGAGTAGCTGTTCCCTATAGGAACCTATTTATCAGTGTAGCTGTTCCCTATAGGAACCTATTTATCAGTGTAGCTGTTCCCTATAGGAGCCTATTTATCAGTGTAGCTTAACCCTATAGGAACCTATTTATTAATGTAGCTGTTTCCTATAGGAATCTATTTATCAGAGTAGCTGTCCCCTATAGGAATCTATTTATCAGAGTAGCTGTCCCCTATATGAATCTATTTATCAGAGTAGCTGTTTCTTATAGGAACCTATTTATCAGTGAAGCTATTCCCTATAGGAATCTATTTATCAGAGTAGCTGTTCCCTATAGGAACCTATGTATCAGTGTAGCTGTTCCCTATAGGAGCCTATTTATCAGTGTAGCTGTTCCCTATAGGAATCTATTTATCAGTTTAGCTGTTCCCGATAGGAAGCTATTTATTAATGTAGCTGTTTCCTATAGGAACCTATTTATCAGAGTGGCTGTTCCCAATAGGAATCTATTTATCAGAGTATTTGTTCCCTATAGGAACCTATTTATCAGAGTAGCTGTTCCCTATAGGAACCTATTTATCAGTGTAGCTGTTCCCTATAGGAACCTATTTATTAATGTGGCTGTTTCTTATAGGAATCTATTTCTCAGTGTGCCTGTATTTATTTATCTATTTATCAGAGTGTTTGTTTCTTATAGGAACCTATTTATTAATGTAGCTGTTTCCTATAGGAAGCTATTTATCAGAGTAGCTGTCCCCTATAGGAACCTATTTATCAGTGTAGCTGTTCCCCATAGGAACCTATTTATTAATGTAGCTGTTTCCTATTGGAATGTATTTATCAGTGTGCCTGTCCCCTATAGGAATCTATTTATCAGAGTAGCTGTTTCTTATAGGAACTTATTTATCAGCGTAGCTATTCCCTATAGGAATCTATTTAGTAGTGCAGCTGTTCCCTATAGGAATCTATTCAGCAGTGTAGCTGTTCCCAGTAGGAATCTATTTATCAGTGTAGCTGTTCTCTATAGGAAACTATTCAGCAGTGTGGCTGTTCCCTTTAGGAACCTATTTATCAGTGTAGCTGTTCTGTATAGGAACCTTTTTTCAGTGTAGCTGTTCCCTATAGGAATCTATTTAGAAGTGTAGCTGTTCCCTATAGGAATGTATTCAGCAGTGTGGCTGTTCTCTACAAGGATCTATTTATCAGTTTAGCTGTTCCCCATAGGAATATATTTATGAGTGTAGCTGTTCCCAAAAGGAATCTATTCAGCAGTGTAGCTATTCCCTATAGGAATCTATTTAGAAGTGTAGCTGTTCCCTATAGGAATGTATTCAGCAGTGTGGCTGTTCTCTACAAGGATCTATTTATCAGTTTAGCTGTTCCCTATAGGAATCTATTTTTCAGTGTAGTTGTTCCCTATAGGAACCTATTTATCAATGTAGCTGTACCCTATTGGAATCTACATAGCAGTATAGCTGCTCCTTGTAGGAATCTATTTATCAGAGTAGCTGTTCCCTATTGGAATCTATTTATCAGTGTAGCTGTTCCCTATAGGAATCTATTTATCAGTGTTGCTGTTCCCTTTTGGAATCTATTTATCAGTGTAGCTGTTCCCTATAGGAACCTATTTATCAGTGTAGCTGTTCCCTATAGGAATCTATTTAGTAGTGTAGCTGTTCCCTATCAGAATCTTTTCAGCAGTGTAGCTGTTCGCGATAGGAATCTATTTAAAAGTGTGGCCGTTTCCTATAGGAATCTATTCAGCAGTGTGGCTGTTCTCTATAAGGATCTATTTATCAGTGTAGCTGTTCCCTATAGGAATCTATTTATCAATGAAGCTGTTCCCTATAGGAACCAATTGATCAATGTAGCTCTTCCCTTTAGGAATCTATTTATCAGTTTAGCTGTTCCCTATAGGAACCTATTTATCAGTGTAGCTGTTCCTTATAGGAATCTATTTAGCAGTGTAGCTGTTCCCTTTAAGAATCTTTTCAGTAGTGTAGCTGTGTTCCCTATAGGAATCTATTCAGCAGTGTGGCTGTTCTCTATAAGGATCTATTCATCATTGTAGCTCTTCCCTATAGGAATCTATTTATCAGTGTAGCTGTTCCCTATAGGAACCTATTTATCAATGTAGCTGTCCCCTACAGGAATATATTTAGAAGTGTAGCTGTTCCCTAAAGGAATCTATTTAGCAGTATAGCTGTTCCCTATATGAATGTATTTAGCAGTGTTGCTATACTCTATAAGGACGTATTTCTTGATGTGCCTGGTGTCTATAGGAATATATTTCTCAGGGTGTCCGTTCCCTCATGGATTATATTTCTCAGTGTGGCTGTTCTCTAGAAGAATATAGTTCTCAGTGTGCCAGTTATCTACAGGGATTTATTTCTCAGTGTGCCTGTTATCTACAGGGATTTATTTCTCAGTGTGCCTCGCTCTGATGGTTATCAGCTTGCTGGAAACGGTCATCATCACCAATGTGCTCCACCACAACTCTATGAAGTACCGGCAGGTTCCCCGCTGGGTACAGGTGCTCATTTTAGGGTACATTGCTCGGCTCATCTGCTACACCCAACCAGAGGAGGAAGTAGAGGACGCCCCGAAATCACCACAAGATGCCACAAAAGCAGACAGCAATGGACCCTGCGCCTCACAGGCCTGTGCTCCAGCTCAACTCCCAACCAGCAACGGCCACAGTGAGCATCTGTGGAGGTCGTCTCCGGGCCTCCGTCTCCAGCCACAACACATATAATCACATCTTTTAAATGCCTTTGTTTTGTGCTGAAAAATAAACAAATTTTTTCAAAGTGAAATTCCACAAACACTCAAATGACAGCCCTGCTCTAAAAACTATTTATTCTGACCCAAATCCCACATGGCTCTGCTGTGACGGCCTCGTAAGGGAGATGTTTTCAGCTTTCAGACAGCGGGGTACACACAAGCCCACTGCCAACCTGGAAGCCAATAAGCAGTTATACATGGCAGTATTTCAGCTGGCTTTAATAACAACACTCATCTAATCAAACAGCTACAGTTGATTGCAAAGACCTCAAATTTACTGATGTTATGTTTAACGGAGGGAAAAACAGCCCTTTAAGCAAGCTGGCAAACCTGCATTCATTATTAAACAAAATTTAATCCTCTATTTCACAAATATTATTGATACAAACACAGCATATGGGAAGAAACAATATTACTTTTCTGCAGCTAGAAAAAAAAAAGGAAAATGAATAGTGCTCTCATCCAATAATTCTGCAAGTTCAAACGTGGCCATTTTAATTCAACCCCACTTCCAGATGAACTTGGATCTCATTTTAGGGCCCAATTCAGACCTCCAGTCTCATCTCTTACTGGACTTGCATTGGCTGCATGCATTGCCTGTACTGCTCAGTCCTGGTGCTGTTTTGGATCTCTGTCTGACAGATCTGTATTATCCCACCTCCTCTCCTCTCAGCAATGAGCTCAGGGCTCCCCACCGCTCTGCCCGAGCTGACGCAGATCTGCCAGGACCTCCGTCTGATGCGGAGCCACCTGACCTCCCTGCAAAAGGAGTCGCAGATGCAGGACCAGTGGTGCCATGTGGGATATGTCATGGACTTCCTGCTCTTCCGCATCTACCTGCTGCTCATCAGTCTCTACGCCCTGGTCATCATCTGCATGTGGTGCGTCTGGTTTAACCAGTAATGGACCCATCTATAGTGTCAACCAGTCGCAAACCTACCTATAATATCCAACCCGTGATTTTAACCAGCAATGACCTCCCTATAATTATCAACTGGTAAATTCTACAACCCAAATTCCGAAATAGTTGGGACAAAGTGTAAATTATGAATAAAATCAAAACGCAATGACTTTCAAATCACACCAGCCAGTATTTTATTCACAATAGAACAGAGGTAACATAGCAAATGTTGAAACCGAGAAATTTTACAATTTTATCAACAAAATGAGCTCATTTCAAATTTAATGGCTGCTGCAGGTCTCAAAAAAGTTGGGACAGGGACCTGTTTACCATGGTGTAGCATCTCCTCTTCTTTTTAACCCAGAGTGGAGGTGTCTGGGCATTGAGGAGACAAGTTTCTTGAGTTTAGCCATTGGAATTTGATCCCACTCTTGTTTAATACAGGCTTCCAGCTGCTGGAGTTTTGGCTCTTCTTTGACGGACTTTTTGTTTAATTATGAGCCAAATGTTCTCAATGGGTGAAAGATCAGGACTGCAGGCAGGCCAGTTCAGCACACGGACTCTTCTACTACGAAGCCATGCTGTTGTAATAGCTGCAGTATGTGGTTTTGCATTGTCCTGCTGAAATACACAAGGCCTTCCCTGGAATAGATGTCATCTGGAGGGGAGCATATGTTGCTCTAAAACCTTTATATACCGTTTAAGCATTCAAGGTCCTTCTAAACCATGCAAGTGTCCCACACCATATGCACTAATGCATCCCCATACCATCAGAGATGCTGGCTTTTGAACTGAACGCTGATAACAGGAGGGGTGGTCTTTCTCCTCTTTAGCCCGAGGGCACGACGCCCATGATTTTCAACAAGAATGTCAAATTTGGACTCATTTGACCACAGGACACTTTGCCACTTTGCTACAGTTTATTTTAAATGAGCCTTGGCCCACAGAACACGGCGGCTCTTCTGGATCATGCCCAACAATGGCTTCCTTTTGGCATGATAGAGTTTTAGGTGGCATCTGTGGATGGCACGGCGGACTGTGTTTACAGACAGTGGTTTCTTGAAGTATTCCTAGGCCCAGTTTGTAATATCAATGACAGAATCATGCCGGTGAGAGATGCAGTGGCGTCTGAGGGCCCGAAGATCACAGGCATCCAGTAAAGGTCTTCGACCTTGTCCCTTATGCACAGAGATTTTTCCAGTTTCTCTGAATCTTTTGATGATGTTATGCACTGCCGATGATGAGACCTTCAAAGCCTTTGCAATTTGACTTTGAGGAAGATTGTTTTTAAAGTATTCCACAAGTTTTTTAAGCAAGCCTTCACAGGTTGGAGAGCCTCTGGCCATCTTTACTTCTGAGAGACTCAGCCTCTCTAAGACATCCCTTTTATAGCCAATCATGTTACACACCTGATGCCAGTTAACTTAATTTCTCGCTAAATGTTCTTTCAGCTGATTCTCTTATATATTAATTGCTTTTTCAGCCCTTTTTTGCCTGTGCCCCAACTTTTTTGAGACCTGTTGCAGCCAGAAAATTTGAAATAAGCTCATTTTCTGGATAAAAATGTCAAATGTCTCAGTTTCAACATTCAAATTGTTATCCATGTTCTATTGGCAAAAACATATTGGCTCATGTGATCTGAATGTCACTGCATTTTGATTTTATTCACAATTTATACTTCGTCCCAACTATTTCGGAATTAGGGTTGTAAGCAGCAACAACCTACCTGTGATTTTCATCTAGTAATGACCCTATCAATAATTTTCAACCCGCAAATTTTAACCAGCAAAGCCCTACCAGTAATTTTAAACTGGTCAATTCTACGAAGCAATGCCCTACCTGTATTTTTCAAACAGTAATAGCCTACAGGTCATTTTTAACCAGTAATGTACCTGTAAATTTAAACCAGTTGTAATGACCTGCCTACGATTTTCTACCAGTAGTGACATAGCTGACATTACAAACCAGAAGTTATGATATGTCTGTAATTTTCAACAAGTAATGACCAACAGATAATTTTCAACGAGTAATGATCTACATATAACTTTCAACCAGTAATGATCTTCCCGTAGTTTTTAACTAGTAATGACCTAATAATCGTCTTTTGACCGATACGTCAGCTGTCAATAAAGTTGCTGTGTTTTTGTAAAGTTAACAGTGTCACGCTATTTTCTTTTCTTCATTTGAACTTTGCTCTTCTTTGGATAGTAGCACCTCCGAAGAGCTATACACCTGTGCAGATACTTTTTCTTTCTATCTGAACAAGTAATGACCTACCAATGATTTTCAACCAGTAATGAACTTTCTGTATATTTTTTGCCACTCAGAAAGGCAGTTCATTCTGACCATACGCTGAGTTAGTGTTTTTTCATGCATTGTGACAGAACAGACGACATACAAACTACACATAAAAACAGACAGAAAATTAGAGCACAGAGCCAAGAGGGTCAAGACAAAAAAAAAAAAACACAAAAACATAATGTCCAGTCAGCACTACCCAACCAGTAATGACCTATCACTCATATTCAATCTGCAAGATTCAATCAGAAATGATTAACCAGTAAAATGCGCGCAAACACAAATAATCATACAAATGTTCTGTCTTATTGTGTTCGTAATGTATTATTGCTATAGAGGATTCCCTCAAAAACAAGATGGTACATCTCAGAGGTTATTCCAAATAAAGAATTTTAATTTGATATACATAGCAAACAACATTAAAAGCTGGTTTCCAAAAGCAGTTCTGAATGCACCCCAGCAGATGGCAGCACACTACAGCAGAACAGGAGGGCATCCGAAGCCTGGCTCCGAACACACCCAGCCACGGCACGGCTGTCACGCAGCAGCTGATCCGACAGGTTCATCCACATTCGGCCAGGGAGGAACCAACAAATCGCAAACACCACATCATCACTATAGCCCAGCCAATGATAGCTGCTGCAGACATGGGTGGAGACCGCAGTCATCAGCATACATATAAAAGGCCCACCCAGGTGAGCAGTGAGGCAGTAAATAAGGCACTGAGGCACACACACACACACACACACACACACACACGCACACACACACCTGTCAGTGCATAAAACCACACAAGCTCCTGTCAAAACAAGCTGCCCCATGCACTCATCCACTTTCATTCAACCTGAGCATCTACAGTCAACTTCTGTTATGTGTTGCATGGCAAACAGAACAGAATTTAGTGATTCAGTGCTCCGTAACATCTAACCCCAATGCTTAGCTAAGCAGCATGTCTGCAGTCTACCAATGTTGTGCTTGTTCTGAAGATAAAATAATCTAACATGACGAACTGCTCTCTTTGTTATTTAAAAAATTACAAAGTAATAAAAACTCTTAGGATTTGTAAGAGTTTATTCACAAAAACTGAAAAAGTATTTCATTATTTATCAATACAGGCATCATAATGCAATTCTGTGGCATCTTCCGCAAAGTATTGCCACAGCCTGGTGTTTATCAGTTAACATCCCAGTGCAAATCATTCATCATTGGAACATGACACAATATATTTTAACAACTAGATAAGACAAATACTGTATCAATAAATTAGCCTACCTTTACTGCATCCATAGAAATAATAATAAAAAAGTTATGTGTTCTAAGCATTTAAAAATATTTTTTGTTTTGAAGTTTTTGCAAAAACTTCAGTGCAGAAAACAACACATTTTCCACATACTAAACTTTAGTGCAGAAAACGAGACTAATTCCAAATACATAATTTTACTGCAGAAAACAACACGAATTCTAAATACTCAACTTTAGTGCGGAAAACAACACCGATTCCACATTCTCATCTGAAGCGCAGAAAATGAGACTGATTCCAAACACTTAATTTTACTGCAGAAAACGCCACCGATTCCATGCACGTTGCTTCCAAATCCAAGACTTAAACGTCAGGAAAAAAACAAACTGTTTCCAAACAAACACTCTCATGTGGGAGACTGCATTTGTTTCTACAGGACTATAGTAACACAATTTTTACAATTACAAAATGGTATAAAATATAATAAAATACAGCAAAAAGTAATGTAAAAAGACATGCACAGAAATATTCCTGAGGCACGGAAACTATTCTATGTATCACTGAATCAGGGAGCTTGACCCCGCTAGCCCTTAACCTTTGATCCCAACCTTCGTCTCTATGACCACTGACCTCCCTGGGGACGGCGATTCAGTGCAAAATCTCAGAGCAAGGCGTCTGATTGGTGAAATTAAAAAGCATGGTTTGTGATTGGAGGACACAGTGTGTGAGGTTTCTGATTGGTGGTAAATTCTCCCACTGCTTCCTCCAGCTGGGTTGTCACCTTTTCCGAAACAAGTCCCTAATCACTACCATTTGGTCATGAAGTGCACTTCGGTGGAAGTAATCTTCGCAGCTGAATCGAGTTCCCTTTGTAATGGGAAGGGTATAAATAAGGCAACCTGCTTTCGGACAAACGTCCCTACAATGGGCGGTACAGGAACTGACGTTCATTCAAAACATGAATAGGCTAATTACTTTGTCGAGACTTGAACCCGGGCCAACGGCACCAAATAGTAGCGACTTAACCATTACACTACGTGAGACCGTTAAATTTTATTTGTTTCAAATTATAACTATGTTGTTGTACATGAAAAAACATCACATTTATACGTTGTATCCCAGTAAGCACATATCGTCGCGCGATGTAATGAGTGTGTAGGGAAGATGTCGTATTTACATCGTTTGCTCATTGGCCCCTACGTCGCCGAGACATCAACATTAAGTAAAATGCATTTTAACAAATGCTGATGTCGCGACGAGGGCCAATGAGCAAAACGATGTAAATACATCTTCCCTACACATTCTCGTTGCATTGCTAATACGTCATGCGCGACGATATGTGCTTACTGGGATACAAGAAAACGAGGACTACATTGTTAACTTGTGCATGGCGGCTAGCCTATTCAATTCAAAAGCCTAATCGGTAGGCTAATTAGGGGAGCAAAACACACGTGTACAAACAGTTACTCGGAACTCACATTTGTAAGCACTGTCCTCCATGACGAGCAGTGTTTTGTAGCGCACACCCTCGACAAGTCAGCATCGGTGCTGACCAATGATTGGTGCGGACTTGACGCTGAAGGGTTTTATAACCCACTTCCACTTGGGTTAATTGCTTTTGGACGGCACTTAATTTGACTCACCCTTCACGAGAACGCGCAAACGAAGGCGAAGTGTGTAGGGGGAGGGGCTAGGGGCTTATTTCGGGAGGGGCATCAGATTGGGGCTGTTCCCACTTCATTTTCAATCCCTCACTTCCTGTTCCTGCCCAATCCCTCACTTCCTGTTCCTGTCCAATCCCTCACTTCCTGTTCCTCCCCAATCCCTCACTTCCTGTTTCTGCCCAATCCCTCACTTCCTGTTCCTGCCCAATCCCTCACTTCCTGTTCCTGCCCAATCCCTCACTTCTGTCGTCCGTCAGCTGAATAATGCACTTGCATGGCTTTTCAAGATCCTCTCACTTCTCCACTGCTGCTCACTCTTTCATTCCTTCCCTCGCTCCAGATTTATCCCTCCCTCTCCTGCTCACTCTTTCATTTCTTCCCTCGCTCCAGATTTATGCCTTCCTCTCCTGTTCACTTTCATTTCTTCCCTCGTTCCAGATTTATCCCTCCCTCTCCTGCTCACTCTTTCATTTCTTCCCTCGCTCCAGATTTATCCCTCCCTCTCCTGTTCACTTTCATTTCTTCCCTTGCTCCAGATTTATCCCTCTCTCTCCTGTTCACTCTTTCATTTCTTCCCTCGCTCCAGATTTATCCCTCCCTCTCCTGCTTACTTTCATTTCTTCCCTTGCTCCAGATTTATCCCTCCCTCTCCTGTTCACCCTTTCATTTCTTCCCTCGCTCCAGATTTATCCCTCCCTCTCCTGCTCACTTTCATTTCTCCCCTCGCTCCAGATCTATCCCTCCCTCTCCTGCTCACTCCTTCATTTCTCCCCTCGTTTGAGATTTATCCCTCGCTCTCCAGCTCACTTTCATTTCTTCCCTCGTTCCAGATTTATCCCTCCCTCTACTGCTCACTCTTTCATTTCTTCCCTCGCTCCAAATTTATCCCTCCCTCTCCTGTTCTCTTTCATTTCTTCCCTTGCTGCAGATTTATCCCTCCCTCTACTGCTCACTCCTTCATTTCTTTCCTCGCTCCAAATTTATCCCTCCCTCTCCTGCTCACTCCTTCATTTCTCCCTTCGTTCGAGATTTATCCCTCCCTCTCCAGCTCACTTTCATTTCTTCCCTCGTTCCAGATTTATCCCTCCCTCTACTGCTCACTCTTTCATTTCTTCCCTTGCTCCAAATTTATCCCTCCCTCTCCTGTTCACTCTTCCATTTCTTCCCTCGCTCCAGATTTATCCCTCCCTCTCCTGCTCACTCTTTCATTTCTTCCCTCGCTCCAAATTTATCCCTCCCTCTCCTGTTCACTTTTTCATTTCTTCCCTCACTCCAGATTTATCCCTCCCTCTCCTGCTCACTCTTTTTCTTCCCTCGCTCCAGATTTATCCCTCCCTCTCCTGTTCACTCTTTCATTTCTTCCCTCGCTCCAAATTTATCCCTCCCTCTACTGCTCACTCTTTCATTTCTTCCCTCGCCCCAGATTTATCCCTCCCTCTACTGCTCACTTTTTCATTTCTTCCCTCGCTCCAAATTTATCCCTCCCTCTCCTGTTCACTCTTTCATTTCTTCCCTTGCTCCAGATTTATCCCTCCCTCTCCTGTTCACTCTTTCATTTCTTCCCTCGCTCCAGATTTATCCCTCCCTCTCCTGTTCACTCTTTCATTTCTTCCCTCATTCCAGATTTATCCCTCCCTCTCCTGCTCACTCTTTCATTTCTTCCCTCACTCCGCAGCTCTTTTCTCTCCTGGCTTTCCGAATTTTTTTGCAATCTCCAGTTGGAGGGTCCCCGCTGCTGCACAACATCTCCGCTCCCCTCCGTCTCCCCCAACACCCCACCCGTCTCCTCAGCAACAAGCCCCACCCCTTTCTCTTCCCTCCCAAGGCTGTGGAAAATCTTTGGCAGGTGTCTGGATTTCGGGGCACTCCAGAACTTCGCAGCATTCGACTCTCCTTTGACGCCTTTGTTACTGGTGACGGCCTCGTCCTTTCCAGCTGATGCCCTCATCTGACATTCCTCATGAGACACGCCCTCCTCCAGCCGTCCTGCCGCCTCCGTGTCAGATCCCTCCGAACATTCACTCCGTCCTTCCACTCCTCCTCTGGTTTCACCGGCTTCATCTTGCCCGCTCGTATTTCTGTCCCTCGGACGGGTGATTGACAGCTGGCCCCCCTGCAGCACTCGGAATAATTTCCTTTTTTCAGAAGCTGTTTTTTTGTGACACGGTTCTGCGCAATTCTTCTTCTCTGTCTGCGACTCTGCCACTCTGTCATTCTTTACCTCTGCCTGCTGCACACCTTCCTTCTGCACCAATCCCTCCTCCACACTCCCTCCCCTGTCTCGGGAGAACATCTTTACCAGTCCTCCAAACAACAATCTCCTTGAGTCTGTGTGAATGCTGTCCTCGTCTTCAGCCACCTCTCGCTGCCCTTTCACTATTTCCACAGAAAATGCTTCAGCGATTTGGCTTACATGAGAACCTTTCCACGGAGTTCTGTTTGTACCCTCCTCCTGCGGACATTCGTCCCCTCCCAAACCTCCCTCCCCACCTCTCCGCTCCTGGGAGCAGGACTTCGCCAGCCTGCCTGGGAGAGGAAACCTCCAGTCTTTCCAGGAGTGCGCCAAGGCTGTCCCCACACTGAGTGGTCCTCCAGTCACCAGGGGGAGCTCATTTTCACAGTGCTGGCATTTTTTCAATTCTAAGGGGAAAACAATCTTTCTTTTGGATCCACAAAATTCGCACACGACTGCACTGGTCATGCATTGCTGCCAAAAATAAAGAAGGGGAAAGGGTTATTACAGTGTTAATATACAACAAAACAGAGGTGGAAATGAGTAAAAATTCCACATATTTCCATACACAAATGAATGCAAACATCAGTTCTTACTGCATTCCCAAGGCTTGACTAGCTGGCAAGAACTTACTGCACTCCAGTATAAGAATCATTTGTTGATGCAGGTCAATCAATCAATCAATCCTTTATTTAACCAGATAAAACCAATTGAGACCAAAGTCTCTATTTCAATGGTGATGCAGGTCTGATGGGAAAGAGAAAAGAAGCTAACTGTCCTCACCTGACAAGCAGCCATGTGCACAGACCCTAAGCGCAGCAGGTCTCGCAGCTGACGAACCAGATCTCCATGGCGCACAGCCGCAAGGTCATCGAGGGAATAGAGGTGTACGTCCTCACTCAAGTGAGCCGGAAGAGCTTCAAACTTGACATGCACACTACAGCAACGAATGGAAAACTTGTATTATACGCTGCGGCAAGTACAGGCAACTAATCTGACACACCACAAAAAAAAGATAAACTCAAGTAACACACGACAGCAACATCATGTAAACTTGTATAATACACTGCAGCAAAAAGGGCATATTCATTTAATACGCAACAGCAAAAACGAGCATATTCACCAAACCATGGACAGTATATAAAGGTGGAAGAGGCGTCTCCACTTACGAGCGCTGAAGCAAAATGGAACCAAAATATCCTTCATACAGACGCTGCCATCTTGTACATTTGGAGTCAAAGTCTGCGCAGTAGTGATCTGGGGGTTGAGCTGTGGTATCGAGGTCCCGCCCATACACCCTACTCATAATCACATCCCCAAACATTTTACGTAGCTAGACCAAATGGCTCCCTCTGTTTTTGGTAAACGCAAAGTGATATACACAGCCAACAGACTGGTTCTACTTTGACTAAAAGCTTGTTAAAGGGTTCATTAGATCGGATTTTTTCCCAGTATTGTTGTATGACGTGAAAATACATTTGCTGCTGTCCTCGTCTTTGGCGGTTAGTTGCTTAGCCGATGTCCGGTACTAGCTAGCTAGCTAATACACCGTCTATGGATAACTAGCTATAGCTATATCATACAAACTTACCTTAGAATTCCAAGCTAGCTGACCATTGAAAGTAAATAGATTCAATGGGCAAATAGACTCCCCAGTATCATGGGTAATAACCTGAGCTCTAACTACCTAGCACACCAGCTAAGGGTGAACCTTCCGAATGTCGATTTACTAACGTTCATTAGGTTGCTAGCCATCAATTTTTTGGGGTCTTATGCGAGTAATGAAAATTGATCATGGAAAGCCCTTTGCTTTGAGCGTAACATCGCTGCGAACAGTAGCTACATTACACTGTGTTCAAAGTAAGGAGATTTTTACCACCAATTTCCATTGCTGTATATGGTGACCTGTTATAAAATGTTGCTAAACTTGCTGGCCAGCCAGCTTGCTATACCTTTCATCAGTACTAGCGCCGCCACAAACAGTACATGACCCTAACCCAAATCAATTTTTGTTGGACTTGCAAATCACCATGGGTATATTTTGTTGTACTGGGACCTAGCAACTCATGCATGTGTAATGTTAACATTACATCTCTTCTTGATGGTCGCACTCCAGCTCCGTAGAATTCCCGGAAGTAAATCAAGAGGCAACTACTTCTCTAAGAGAAGCTGTCAATCAATGCTGTCAATTATGACTTTACACCCCCCTTTCATTGTATCAGATAACTAAATAAAACAAAACTTATCAGAGAAAAGAAACAATTGAACATATATCAGCATGGTAAGAACTAATTAAAATGACAGACCATCTTCAAAGAAAAATATGAAGTCATCTGACATGGAAATTCATCACTGCAGCAAAAAAGGATAAACTCGTCTAACACACTGCAGCAAAAACAGGAACTTAATCTTAGATGTACAACCCCAATTCCAAAAAAGTTGGGATGCTGTGCAAAATGTAAAGGAAAACAGAATGCAATGATTTGCAAATCTCAGAAACTGACATTTTATCCAAAATAGAACATAGATGACAAATCAGATGTTGAAATTGAGACAGCAACACATCACAAAAAAATTTGGATAACGCCATGTTTACCATTGTTTTTCTGTCCCCTTTTCTTTTAAGACAGTCTGTAAATGTCTGGGAGGTGAGGAGACCAATTGTTGAAGTTTTGGGAGAGGAATGTTGTCCCTCTCTTCTCTGACGTAGGATTCTAGCTGCTCAACAGTCCTGGGTCTTCTTTGCCAGATTTTTTGTTTTATGATGCACCAAATGTTTTCTATTGGTGAATGGTCTTACCAGTGCAGCGCTCAGACTCTTCTACTGCGAAGCGATGCTGTTGTGATGGATGCAGTATGTGGTTTGGCATTGTTTTGCTGAAATATGCAAGGCCTTCCCTGAAAAAGACGTTGTCTGGATGTGAGCACACATATGTTGTTCTAAAACCTCTGTATACTTTTCAGCATTGGTAATGCCGATCCAGATCTATCAGCTGCCCACACCATAGGCACTAATGCAACCCCATACCATCAGAGATGTCGGCTTTTTAACTGTGCGCTGATAACAAGCTGGATGGTCCCTCTCCTCTTTAGTCCGCACGACACGGCATCCGTAGTTTCCAAAAAGAATTTCAATTTTTGATTAATCTGACCACAGAACAGTTTTCTATTCTGCCTCAGTCAATTTTAAATGAGCTTCGGCCCAGAGAAGACGGCGGCGTTTCTGGATCGTGTTCACATATGGCTTCTTCTTTGCATGATACAGCTTTAGCTTGCATTTGTAGATTGCACAGTGCACTGTATTCAAAGACAATGATTTCTGGAAGTGTTCCTGAGACCGTGCAGTGTATTCCAGTGCAGAATCATGCCTGTTTTTAATGCAGTGCCGCCTGAGGGCCCAAAGATCACAAGCATCCAATACTGACCTTCGGCCGTGTCCCTTGCGCACAAAGATTTCTCCAGATTCTCTGAATCTTTTGATGATATTATGTACTGTAGATTCAAAGTCTTCGCAATTTTACATTGAAGAACATTTTTCTGAAATTGCTCTACAATTTTTAGATGCAGTTTTCAGCTGATTGGTGAATCTCTGTCCATCTTTACTTCTGAGAGACTCTGCTTCTCTAAAATGCTCTTTTTATACCCAGTCATGGTACTGAACTGTTGCAAATTAACCTAATTAGGGGCAAAATGCTTCTCCAGCTGTTTTTTATTAGTACCACTTACTTTTCTAGCCTTTTGTTGCACCTCTCCCAACATTTTTGAGATGTGTTGTGTTCGGCAAATTCAAAATGAGCTAATATTTTTAAAGAAATGGAAAAATGTCTCACTTTCAACATCTGCAATGTTGTCTATGTTCTATTGTGAATAAAATGTGGGTTTATGAGATCTGCAAATCACTGCATTCTGTTTTTATTTACAATTTATACAGCATCCCAACTTTTTTGGAATTGGGGTTGTTTATAAAAGACAGTGAACAAAAGAAGGAACAGTCCAGGTATAAGGGATGATGTACCAGAGAGGGAAAGTTACAGGTATAAGTGATGATGTACCAGAAAGGGAAAGTTACCGGTATGAGGGATGATGTACCAGAGAGGGAAAGTTACAGGTATAAGGGATGATGTACCAAAGAGGGAAAGTTACAGGTATAAGGGATGATGTACCAGAGAGGGAAAGTTACAGATAAAAGGGATGATGTACCAGAGAGGGAAAGTTACAGTTATAAGGGATGATGTACCAGAGAGGGAAAGTTACAGGTATAAGGGATGATGTACCAAAGAGGGAAAGTTACAGGTATAAGGGATGATGTACCAGAGAGGGAAAGTTACAGATAAAAGGGATGATGTACCAGAGAGGGAAAGTTACAGTTATAAGGGATGATGTACCAGAGAGGGAAAGTTACAGGTATAAGAGATGATGTACCAGAGAGGGAAAGTTACAGTTATAAGGGATGATGTACCAGAGAGGAAAAGTTACAGGTATAAGGGATGATGCTCAAGAGAGGGAAAGTTCAAAGTAAAAGTGATGATGTACCAGAAAGGGAAAGTTACAGGTATAAGTGATGATGTACCAGAGAGGGAAAGTTACAGGTATAAGTGATGATGTACCAGAGAGGGAAAGTTACAGGTATAAGTGATGATGTACCAGAGAGGGAAAGTTACAGGTATAAGGGATGATGCTCAAGAAAGGGAAAGTTACAGGCATAAGGGATGATGCTCAAGAAAGGGAAAGTTACAGGCATAAGGGATGATGTACCAGAGAGGAAAAGTTACAGGTATAAGGGATGATGCTCAAGAGAGGGAAAGTTCAAAGTATAAGTGATGATGTACCAGAGAGGGAAAGTTACAGGTATAAGTGATGATGTACCAGAGAGGGAAAGTTACAGGTATAAGTGATGATGTACCAGAGAGGGAAAGTTACAGGTATAAGGGATGATGTACCAGAGAGGGAAAGTTACAGGTATAAGTGATGATGTACCAGAGAGGGAAAGTTACAGGTATAAGTGATGATGTACCAGAGAGGGAAAGTTAAAGGTATAAGTGATGATGTACCAGAGTTACAGGAAATGATGTAGAAGGTATAAGGATGATGTACCAGAGAGGGAAAGTTACAGGTATAAGGATGATGTACCAGAGAGAGGAAAGGAAAGATGATGTACCAGGGAAAGTTACAGGTATAATGATGATGTACCAGAAAGGAAAGTTACAGGTATAAGGGATGATGTACCAGAGAGGAAAAGTTACAGGTATAAGGGATGATGTACCAGAGAGGGAAAGTTACAGGTATAAGTGATGATGTACCAGAGAGGGAAAGTTACAGGTATAAGTGATGATGTACCAGAGAGGGAAAGTTACAGGTATAAGTGATGATGTACCAGAGAGGGAAAGTTACAGGTATAAGGGATGATGTACCAGAGAGGGAAAGTTACAGGTATAAGTGATGATGTACCAGAGAGGGAAAGTTACAGGTATAAGGGATGATGTACCAGAGAGGGAAAGTTACAGGTATAAGGGATGATGTACCAGAGAGGAAAGTTACAGGTATAAGTGATGATGTACCAGAGAGGGAAGTTACAGGTATAAGTGATGATGTACCAGAGAGGGAAAGTTACAGGTATAAGGGATGATGTACCAGAGAGGGAAAGTTACAGGTATAAGTGATGATGTACAGAGAGGGAAAGTTACAGGTATAAGGGATGATGTACCAGAGAGGGAAAGTTACAGGTATAAGTGATGATGTACCAGAGAGGGAAAGTTACAGGTATAAGGGATGATGTACCAGAGAGGAAAGGAGGAAATGTGTACCAGAGAGGGAAAGTTTATAAGGATGATGTACCAGAGAAGGAAAGTTACAGTTAAAAGGGATGATGTACCCAGAGAGGGAAAGTTACAGGTATAAGAGATGATGTACCAGAGGGAAAGTTACAGGAAGGGATGATGTACAGGTATAAGTGATGATGTACCAGAGAGGGAAAGTTACAGGTATAAGGGATGATGTACCAGAGAGGGAAAGTTACAGGTATAAGGGATGATGTACCAGAGAGTGAAAGTGACAGGTATCAGTGATGATGTAACAGAGAGGGAAAGTTACAGGTATAAGGGATGATGTACCAGAGAGGGAAAGTTACAGGTATAAGGGATGATGTACCAGAGAGGGAAAGTGACAGGTGTAAGTGATGATGTAACAGAGAGGGAAAGTTACAGGTATAAGGGATGATGTACCAGAGAGGGAAAGTTACAGGTATAAGGGATGATGTACCAGAGAGGGAAAGTTACAGGTATAAGGGATGATGTACCAGAGAGGGAAAGTTACAGGTATAAGGGATGATGCTCAAGAGAGGGAAAGTTACAGGTATAAGTGATGATGTACCAGAGAGGGAACAGAACAGATGAGTGGTGATGTACAAGGGGGAACAGTACGTCAGTGCAGCGGTCAGGATAGGGTCTCACTCTTTAGCTGATTGGCAGGTCTCCAGTAGGATCTTCATATGAACCAGCTGCATCCTCAGAATCTGAAAGAGAAATGGCAGGCCTTTTCAGGGTTAGCAGCATGTTTCAGGAAGGCAGCATGCTTCAGTTAGCAGCATGCTTCAGAGATAGCAGGATGCTTTAGGGTTACCAGCATGTTTCACGGTTGGCAGCATGTTTCAGAGATAGCAGGATGCTTTCGGGTTAGCAGCATGTTTCAGAGATAGCAGGATGCAGGCCTTCAGCTTTATGTTTCAGGGAATGCTTCAGGGTTAGCAGAATGCTTCAAAAGTAGCAGGATGCTTTAGGGTTAGCAGCATGTTTCAGGGATAGCAGCATGTGTCAGGGTTAGCAGGATGCTTCAGGGTTAGCAGAATGCTTCAGAAGTAGCAGGATGCTTTAGGGTTAGCAGCATGTTTCAGAGATAGCAGGATGCTTCAGGGTTAGCAGAATGCTTCAGAAGTAGCAGGATGCTTTTGGGTTAGCAGGATACTTCAGAGTTAGCAGCGTTCTTCAGGGTTAACAGAATACTACACAGTTTGCAGCAAGATTCAGGGTAAGCAGCATGTTTTAGGGTTAGCATGATGCCTCAGGGTTAGCAGCATACTTCAGGGTTAGCGGCATGCTTCATGGTTAGCAGCATGCTTCAGAGTTTCCATCATGCTTCAGGGTTTGCAGCATATTTCAGGGTTAGCAGCATGCTTCAGGGTTAGCATGATGCTTCAGGGTTAGCAGCATGCTTCAGAATTAGCATGATGCTTCAGGGTGAGCAGCATGCTTCAGAGTTAGCAGGATGCTTCAGGGTTAGCAGCATGTTTCAGCGATAACAGGATGCTTCAGGTTTCACAACATGCTGCAGCAAAAAACAGGATGCTTTCAGAGTTAGCATGATGCTTCAGAATTAGCATGATGCTTCAGGGTTAGTAGCATGCTTCAGAGTTAGCATGATGTTTCAGGGTGAGCAGCATGCTTCAGAGTTAGCATGATGCTTCAGGGTTAGCAGCATGTTTCAGCGATAACAGGATGCTTCAGGGTTAGCATGATGCTTCAGGGTTACTAGCATATTTCAGGGCGATATGCTTCAGATGCTTCAGGGTAAGCAGCATGATGCTTCAGGGTGAGCTGCATGCTTCAGAGTTAGCAGGATGCTTCAGGGTTAGCAGCATGTTTCAGCGATAACAGGATGCTTCAGGGTTAGCAGCATGCTCCAGCAAAAACAGGATGCTTCAGAGTTAGCAGCATGCTTCAGAATTAGCATGATGCTTCAGGGTTAGTAGCATGCTTCAGAGTTAGCAATATGTTTCAGGGTGAGCAGCATGCTTCAGAGTTAGCATGATGCTTCAGGGTTACTAGCATATTTCAGCGATAGCAGGATGCTTCAGAGTTAGCATGATGCTTCAGGGTGAGCAGCATGCTTCAGAGTTAGCATGATGCTTCAGGGTTAGCAGCATGTTTCAGCGATAACAGGATGCTTCAGGGTTAGCAGAATGCTTCAGGGTTAGCAGCATATTTCAGCGATAGCAGGATGCTTCAGGGTTAGCAGCATGCTTCAGCGATAACAGGATGCTTCAGGGTTAGCATGATGCTTCAGGGTTAGCACCATGTTTCAGCGATAACACGATGCTTCAGAGTTAGCATGATGCTTCAAAGTTAGCAGCATGCTTCAGAGTTAGCATGATGCTTCAGGGTGAGCAGCATGCTTCAGAGTTAGCATGATGCTTCAGGGTGAGCAGCATGTTTCAGCGATAACAGGATGCTTCAGGGTTAGCATGATGCTTCAGAGTTCGCAGCATGATGCTTCAGAGTTAGCATAATGCTCATGGGTGAGCAGCATGCTTCAGAGTTAGCATAATGCTTCAGGGTGAGCAGCATGCTTCAGAGTTAGCATGATGCTTCAGGGTTAGCAGCATGTTTCAGTGATAGCAGAATGCATCAGGGTGAGCATGATGCTTCAGTGTTCCCAGCATGCTTCAGGGTTAGCAGCATTCTTCAGGGTTAGCAGCATGCTTCAGGGTTAGCAGCATGTTTCAGGGTTAGCAGCAAGTTTCAGGGTTAGCAGCATGTTTCAGGGTTAGCAGCATGTTTCAGGGTTAGCAGCATGTTTCAGGGTTAGCAGCATGCTTCAGGGTTAACAGCATGTTTCAGGGTTAACAGCATGTTTCAGGGTTAGCAGGATGCTTCATGTTTTCAGGGTTAACAGCATTTTTCAGGGTTAGCAGGATGCTTCAGGGTTAGCAGCATATTTCAGGGTTAGCAGCATGCTTCAGCGATAACAGGATGCTTCAGGGTTAGCATGATGCTTTCAGGGTTCCAGCAGCATGCTTCAGCGCATGCATGCTTAATTAGGATGCTTCAGCATGTTAGCATGATGCTTCAGGGTTAGCAGCATGCTTCAGAGTTAACATGATGCTTCAGGGTGAGCATGATGTTTCAAAGTTAACATGATGCTTCAGGGTTAGCATGAGCAGCATGCTTCAGGGTTAGCATAAGCATGATGCTTCAGAGTTAGCAGCATGCTTCAGGAACAGCATGATGCTTCAGGGTGAGCAGCAGCATGCTTCAGCGATAACAGGATGCTTCAGGGTTAGCATGATGCTTCAGGGTTAGCAGCATGTTTCAGCGATAACATGATGCTTCAGGGGTTAGCATAATGCTTCCAGGGGTTGCAGCAGCATGCTTCAGATGTTAACATAATGCTTCAGGGGTGAGCAGCATGCTTCAGATGTTAACATGATGCTTTCAGGGTTAGCAGCATGTTTCATAGCAGAATGCTTCAGGGTGAGCATGATGTTTCAGGTTAGCAGCATGCTTCAGGGTTAGCAGCATGTTTTCAGGGTTAGCATGCATTCTTCAGGGGTTAGCAGCATGTTTCAGGGTTAGCAGCATGCATGATCTTCAGGGTTAGCAGCAGGGTTAGCAGCATGTTTCAGGGTTAACAGCATGTTTCAGCAGCATGCATTTCAGGGTTAGCAGCATGTTTCAGAGGGTTAGTTAGCAGCATGTTTCAGGGTTAGCAGCATGCTTCAGGGTTTTCAGGGTTTAAGGGTTAGCAGCATGTTTCATGTTTGCGGGGGTTAGCAGCATGCTTCAGGGTTAGCAGCATGTTTTCAGGGTTAACAGCATTTTTTAGCAGGCAGGGTTAGCAGCATGTGAGCAGAGTTAGGGCATGATGCTTCAGGTGTAGCAGAATGCATGTTTAGCATGATGTTTCAGGGCAGCAGCATGCTTCAGGTTAGCAGCATGTTTCTTCAGGGTTAGCAGCATGTTTCAGCGTTAGCAGCATGTTTCAGGTTTCAGGGTTATGATGCTTCAGGGTTAGCAGCATGTTTCAGCGATAACAGGATGCTTCAGGGGGGCATGTTTAACATGATGTATCAGTTAGCAGCATTTGCAGCATGATGCTTCTTCAGCATTTTTAGCATAATGCTCCAGGGTGAGCAGCTTGCATTCAGAGTTAGCATAATGCTTCAGGGTGAGCAGCATGCTTCAGAGTTAACATGATGCTTCAGGGTTTAGCAGCAGCATGTTTCAGTGATAGCAGAATGCATCAGGGTGAGCATGATGCTTCAGTGTTCCCAGCATGCTTCAGGGTTAGCAGCATGTTTCAGGGTTAGCAGCATTCTTCAGGGTTAGCAGCAAGTTTCAGGGTTAGCAGCATGCTTCAGGGTTAGCAGCATGTTTCAGGGTTAGCAGCAAGTTTAAGGGTTAGCAGCATGTTTCAGGGTTAGCAGCATGTTTCAGGGTTAGCAGCATGCTTCAGGGTTAGCAGCATGTTTCAGGGTTAACAGCATTTTTTAGCGTTAGCAGCATGTTGCAGGGTTAGCAGCATGTTTCAGGGTTAGCAGCATATTTCAGGGTTAGCAGCATGCTTCAGTGATAGCAGAATGCATCAGGGTTAGCATGATGCTTCAGGGTTAGCACCATGTTTCAGCGATAACACGATGCTTCAGAGTTAGCATGATGCTTCAGGGTGAGCAGCATGCTTCAGAATTAGCATGATGCTTTAAGGTGAGCAGCATGCTTCAGGGTTAGCATGATGCTTCAGGGTGAGCAGCATGCTTCAGAGTTAGTATGATGCTTCAGGGTGAGCAGCATGTTTCAGCGATAACAGGATGCTTCAGGGTTAGCATGATGCTTCAGAGTTCGCAGCATGATGCTTCAGAGTTAGCATAATGCTCCAGGGTGAGCAGCATGCTTCAGAGTTAGCATAATGCTTCAGGGTGAGCAGCATGCTTCAGAGTTAGCATGATGCTTCAGGGTTAGCAGCATGTTTCAGTGATAGCAGAATGCTTCAGGGTGAGCATGATGCTTCAGAGTTCCCAGCATGCTTCAGGGTTAGCAGCATGTTTCAGGGTTAGCAGCATTCTTCAGGGTTAGCAGCAAGTTTCAGGGTTAGCAGCATGCTTCAGGGTTAGCAGCATGTTTCAGGGTTAGCAGCAAGTTTCAGGGTTAGCAGCATGTTTCAGGGTTAGCAGCATGCTTCAGGGTTAGCAGCATGTTTCAGGGTTAACAGCATTTTTTAGCGTTAGCAGCATGTTGCAGGGTTAGCATGATGCTTCAGGGTTAGCAGCATGTTTCAGGGTTTGCATGATGCTTCAGGATTAGCAGCATGTTTCAGGGTTAGCAGCATGTTTCAGAGTTAGCAGCAAGTTTCAGGGTTAGCAGCATGTTTCAGCGTTAGCAGCATGTTGCAGGGTTAGCATGATGCTTCAGGGTTAGCAGCATGTTTCAGCGATAACAGGATGCTTCAGGGTTAGCATGATGTATCAGAGTTTTCAGCATGCTTCAGTATTTAGCATGATGCTTCAGAGTTCCCAGCATGTTTCAGGGTTAGCAGTATGCTTCAGGGTTAGCAGCATGCTTCAGGGTTTGCATGATGCTTCAGGGTTCACAGCATGCTTCAGGGTCAGCTGCATGTCATGCGTTTTGAGAATGTCAGCAGCAGGCAGACTCACCCTCACACTCTGCAGCGCTTTCACCTTCCCATACAGGCTGCAGTTGATTTCCGCAACGTTGAAGAGAGGCTCAGCAGCGATGGCGCTCAGCAGATCCCGGGCAAAGTTACTGACAGGAAACCTGTGGAAATCCCACTTCCACAGCACTCGAGCAGGTATAACCACCTGAGCGTTCTCATGGCAACGCAGACAGAAATACCTGCCAAGGTACTCACAGTAGCGCAACCTGTTAATGTAAGCTGTCCAGGGACAGAGAGAGAGAGAAGAAGGTGAGAGGGCGTCTCGCACCGTTTCTCCCAAAGGGGCAGAAAGCATCTCTTACCTGTGTCGGGGTCGCGTCCCACACCCAGCGCACAGATAGCTCTGCTGGGCCACAATAACCTTCCTCCTGAGAGAGAGAGAGAGAAATTCTGAAATTAAAATAATTTCCTACATTTTTTAATCTTTGTTTGACCAAGGGCTGTTCAATTGAGCTCATCTTTCTCTTTTTCAAGGAGGCCCTCGGAGAAATGCCTGATAAAAAAGTTGCAAGTGAGAGAGAGGGAGAGGGAGAGAGAGAAAGGGGTAAAGCCCCTGAGGCGATTCTAGGGCTAAGCGCCGTACTCAAGGGCCAAATGGTTCTTGCCAATTTCATCTCTCCAGATCAAGTCAGAACAATAAACAATAAAATTATCATACAGGAGTGCATACAATACATGTGGCTGAGAAAATTGCCGTAATATTACTCAAAACACGCACAGTACCCAACTTCTAAATCCTTTATCACTTTTTTGAAATTTTCTAATGATATCAATTTACCCAGTTTAAATGTTTCTTGAAAATTGTTCCACGTTCTAGGAGCACAGTAACTAAAAGCAGTTTTACCAAGTTCTGTTTTAACTCTGGGGACTTCTAGGACCAACCAGTCCTGAGATCTCCCCTGGTATTTGCTACTGCGCCTTGAGATAAAAGTTGTAAGATAACATGGTAATCTGTGTAAGATTGCTTTATAAATGAAGGTCAGCCAGTGATGCCTTCTTCTGGTAGCCAACGATGGCAAACCCACAGCTTTATACAGAGAACAATGATGCGTTTTAAAAGGATCTATAGTAATAAAACGAAGTGCAGCGTGATAGACTGTATCGAGTTTTTTCAAGGTCGTTGGGGCAGGGTGCATATAGATGATGTCACCATAATCTAACACTGACAAGAAGGTTGATTGAATTAAAAGCTTCCTATTATCTTGAGAGAAACAGAGAGCCGTTTCTGTAAAAAAAAAAAACAAATTTTATGTCTTAACTTTTTTGTAAGTTCATCAAAATGTACTTTAAAAAACAGTTTTTCATCGATAAATATTCAAAGGTATTTGTAACAAGACACGCTCGATTTCAGAGCCATCCAAGGAGCAAAGTAAAAATGAACAGTACTTCAAAGAACGAGATCTAGAGAAATGCATACATTTTGTTTTTGCCACAATTAAAACTAATTTGAGCTCTAGAAGTGAGTGCTGAAATGAAACAAAGGTTTTTTGTAATGCAGATAATGCCTCGTTCAATGAAGAAGCAGAAGTATAAAGCACTATATCATCAGCAAAGAAATGCACCTTACAGCCATTATCAAATGAGACCATATTATTAATATACAGAGTAAAAAGTAAGGGTCCTAAAATCGAGCCCTGTGGTACCCCTTTAGTGACCTCCAAAAAAGTTGATTGAGCAGAGTCTGCTGCAACACATTGTACTCTATTTGAAAGATAACTTGAAAACCATTTGGAAGCATTCTGATCTAGGCCTAACGAGCTAAGTCTATCAAGTAAGAGTAAATGATCGACAGTGTCAAAGGCCTTGGATAGGTCAACAAACAGGGCGGCACAATGTTGCCCACCATCAAGGGCACATACAATATCATTTATAACAAGAGATGCCGCAGATATAGTGCTGTGTCCAGTTCTAAAACCAGACTGCAATGTACTTAAAATGCAAGTTCTATCTAAAAATAAAAGGAGCTGATGATTAACAAACTACTCAAGAATCTTGGCCAGACAAGGTAGCTTGGAAATTGGACGATAATTATTAAAGTCTTTAGCGTCACCACCCTTATGTACAGGAAGCACAAGTGCAGTTTTCCAAATCTTTGGCACAATGCCCAAGCTAAGTGAAAGGTTAAAAATGTGTGTTAAAGGCAGGGCTATAACGGGAGCAGCCAACTTCAACAGTCCGAGGTCCAAAAGATCAGCACCAGTAGACTTTTTGGGGTCTATTTTCAAAAGAGCATCAAAGACTTCTGATTCAGAAATTAAGCTAAGGGAAAAACTACAATGACTCCTATCATTTGGGAGCGTGGGTTTTGATTGGCATTGAACAGTTTACATATGGTTCCCTATCCTATTTGTGGCACCCATCCGATTAGGGTGCATTCTATCAAACTGATGGCCTGCACTAATGAAGTGTTCATTGAGAAAATTACAAATTTCCTCCTTGTCACATATGGGACCGGAGTCAGACCATATCTGTGAGGGAAGTGCTGGGGCACCATTATTTTTCATTAATTTTATTGTTCTCCAGAACTTAGCAGGATTACTGGCACTCTGATGTAATGAGTTAAGATAAAAAGTAGATTTTGCTTTCCTAACCACAGCAGTGCACTTCTTTCGCAGCTGCCTGAACTCAATCCAATCTGAGTGAGCCCCAGTTTCTCTAGCTTTTGCCCATGCAGAGTTCCTTTCGCTCAATATTTCAGATCATTCATGGGAGAACCACACAGTACATCTGTCCTTAGTCCTAATTCTCCGAAAATGTAAACATTGTGTCAATAAATTCATAAATTTTATTATGTATGATGTTATAAATTAATTTTTGAACACTATATTTCGAACAGTTACCAAGTGTTGGCTCATGTACAGCCAAGGCGCGTGTATGGCGCAATACTTTGCATTTTTGGGCTGCTACGTTCATTGAAAGACAGCGTAGCAGCCCCAGTCACAGCGTAGCAGAAATTCGCTGGCGAGAACACTGTACCAGTCCAAGAACCCAACACACAGCTACCCTGCCGCCAAAAAGTCAATAACAAATTTGATGTAGAAGATGCCAAAAGCCAGAGAGGTCATAACAGGGGACCCCTGATCTAATTTAAATACATCTCAAGAACCAGCTTTTGTGTCTCCCCCCCAAAAAAATTATGCCAGTCGATCACTAGGTGACGCTGCAATCAACAAAAGTGTAAAATTGACAAAAACGCAACAACCGGTGAGCCAGTTTACACAAAAATTCTTTGCTGACTCCAGACATCAAGTACAACCCCAATTCCAAAATAGTTGGGACAAAGTGTAAATTGTGAATAAAATCAAAACGCAATGACTTTCAAATCACACTAGCCAGTATTTTATTTACAATAGAACAGAGATAACATAGCAAATGTTGAAACTGAGAAATTTTACAATTTTATCCACAAAATGAGCTCATTTCAAATTTAATGGCTGCTACAGGTCTCAAAAAAGTTGGGACATGGGCCTGTTTACCATGCTGTAGCATCCCCTCTTATTTTTAACACAGAGCGGAGGCGTCTGGACATTGAGGAGACGAGTTTTTTGAGTTTAGCCATTGTTATTTGATCCCACTCTTGTTTAATACAGGCTTCCAGCTGCTGGAGAGTTTTGGGTCTCCTTTGATGGACTTTTCGTTTAATTATGCGCCAAATGTTCTCAATCGGTGAAAGATCAGGACTGCAGGCAGGGCAGTTCAGCACACGGACTCTTCTACTACGAAGCCATGCTGTTGTAATAGCTGCAGTATGTGGTTTTGCATTGTCCTGCTGAAATACACAAGGCCTTCCCTGGAATAGATGTCGTCTGGAGGGGAGCATATGTTGCTCTAAAACCTTTATATACCTTTCAGCATTCATGGTGCTTTTTAAAACATGCAAGTGTCCCACACCATATGCACTAATGCATCCCCATACCATCAGAGATGCTGGCTTTTGAACTGAACGCTGATAACAGGAGGGGTGGTCTTTCTCCGCTTTAGCCCAGAGGACACGACGTCCATGATTTCCAACAAGAATGTCAAATTTGGACTCGTCTGACCACAAGACACTTTGCTACAGTCCATTTTAATGAGCCTTGGCCAACAGAACACGACGGCGCTTCTGGATCGCTCAACAATGGCACGGCGGACTGTGTTTACAGAAAGTGGTTTCTTGAGGTATTCCTTGGCCCATTTAGTAATGTCAATGACAGAATCATGCTGGTGAGTGATGCAGTGGCATCTGAGGGCCCGAAGATCACGGGCATCCAGTAAAGGTCTTCAGCCTTGTCCCTTACGCACAGAGATTTTTCCAGGTTCTCTGAATCTTTTGATGAGGTTTTGCACTGTCGATGATGAGACCTTCAAAGCCTTTGCAATTTGACGTTGAGGAACATTGTTTTTAAAGTATTCCGCAATTTTTTTTACGCAAACCTTCACAAGTTGGAGACCCTCTAGCCATCTTTACTTCTGAGAGACTCAGCCTCTCTAAGACATCCCTTTTATAGCCAATCATGTTACACACGTGATGCCAGTTAACTTAATTACTTGCTAAATGTTCTTTCAGATGATTCTCTTATTTATTAATTGCTTTTTCAGCCCTTTTTTGCCTGTGTCCAAACTTTTCTGAGACCTGTTGCAGCCGGAAAATTTGAAATAAGCTCATTTTGTGGATAAAAATGTAAAATGTCTGTTTCAACATTTGAAATGTTATTTATGTTCTATTGTAAACAACATATTGGCTCGTGATCTGAAAGTCATTGCATTTTGATTTTATTCACAATTTACACTTCGTCCCAACTATTTCGGAATTGGGGTTGTAAATATGATGATTTAAGTGGACTTTCAGTAGAAACCAAAACAAATATTCAGAGCATAGAAATATTTACATGGCTATCAAGAGTACACTGAACTATTTTAGATTGCCCAATAGTGACTCCCGCTTGAGAATTTTTTGAAAACCACGACTATTCAGCAACAACTCTGCAAATCAACAGTGGAAAACATTTCAAACTGAAAGGTGCAAGCAGAGCACTGAGAACAAGCATCCTTTTAAAGGGTTGTAAAACTAACCAGTCCAAAATAGATGTTTATAATTCTGTCCACAGCAGTTTTTTATTTTTGTTCCCCTATAACATTATTTCCAGACATTTAACTTGATCTATAACTTTGTTCATTCAAAAAAATTTCATAATCAAAAGTTTTTCAACCAATTCAATGCAATTCAATTCCAAAAGAATTTAAACAGTCTGTCAATAAAATGCACATAAAAACAGAATTTAAGTGATTTGTAAATTCTTCTACTGAAATTTACATAATATAACTTTGATTCCTGTAAACATTTGCAAATTCCTCATTTGATGCCTGCAACATGTTTGAAAACAGTGGGAATAGGTAATAAAAGTATTCAATTATGATTAGTATACCTCTGTCAGTAGGTAATGTTGTCACTGGCGTTTATTTGTTCATTCCTTCATTTGTCAGTTAATGAGATATTTCAAAAAGTTATCAATGGATGTCTAATAAATTTTGTGTTGATAGATACTGTGCTAAGGAGGAAGTGATTTAATTTTTGGTGAAGATATAACTCATATTCCTGATCCAGGATCCGAAACAATTTCCACGTGCAAAAACGCAGCACTGTCGAGCACCAGTGTTGATCGAAAAAGTTGTCCCGGCCATTAACACGATACGAACTCCTACATCAGCTGTCACATTACTTCTTTGTACAAATACTTTATGCGAGGAAAAATCCAAACACAACTTCCTCCCCAAACAAATTTCAAAATGGCGGAGGGAATGTGCTCTCCAAGTGCCTTCTAGTTTAGAATGAGCAGTCACAAAAGGAATGGCAGTTTTATAGCAAGATGGTTTGAGGAGCCAAAAGCTGTGTGAACCAATTGTCAAACAACTTAAGAAAAACACCTCTCAACTTGTGATTGCAGAGAATTTAGGGATTCCACCATTGACAGTCCATAATATAGTGAAAAGATTCTGTGAATTCATAGAAACTGGAGCAGTCTCTGTGCGCGAAAGATGAGGCCAAATACCAATATTGGATGTGTGTGACCTTCAAACCCTCACACCATACTGCATGAAGAACAGACATGCTCCTTTCGAGGACATAATAACATGGGCATGTACAGTAAATACTTCAGAAAATCAGTGTCAGTGAACACAGTTCATCATGGCATCATTAAATGCAAGGAACGACCACTATGCAAAGAGACAACCAAATATCAACATCATCCAGGAACACTGCCCACTTCTCTGAGCTTGAGCTTATCTGAAATGAAATGCATAGTGGAAAGATGTGCAGAGGTCTGATGAACTGATGAACTTTCAAACTGTTTTCACAAATAATGGAGATCATGGTCTCAAGAGGTGAAGGACCATTCCAACTGTTATCAGCAATATGTTTAAAAGCCAGCATCTGTCATGGTCTGGTGCTGCGTGAGCGCTCTCAGCACGGGCAACTTGCATATCTTTGAAGTCACCTTTGCCGAAGACGGGTGCACGCGTATTTTGGAACTACACATTCTATGTTACCTGATAGACCAAGTCTCCCCTGGGACCCCCCTCCCCTCAAGGACTGTGGCGTCACCAGGCTTTTTATTCTGGGGGTGCACAAGGGAGGCACAACAGTTTGATGAGGGGGCGCGTACAAAAAAATTTATTTAGCATTTATTTTGTTGACGGGGGGGGATTGTCGTCTTCATTCTGTTGACCGGGGGGGGGGGGCAGCGGGATACTCTCAGTGTCTACATGACACTGCAAAATAAAACCCGTCCGACTTTCGGACATGTAGACACTGCATTATTTATTTATTTGCGTATCCTAAATGGGGGGGCACATGGGGGCACATGCCCCCTGGCCCCCCTTGGCGACGCCACTGACTCAAGGACTCCCCTGCAAATTTGAGCCAGATAATGCCAAGCCACACTCTGTACATATTACAACAACATGGCTTTGTATTCATATGGGTACTACTCTGGCCTGCCCAGCCCGTACTAGGGCCCGACCGATCTGGATTTTTTGAGGCCGATGCAGATTCCGAAAACTGATTAATCGGTCGGATTTTTTTATTTAAAAAATATATAATGAATAAAATAACTTCTTTTTTGGTCCCTTAATGCTTACAACAACAAAGATATGAATTACAGGCAGAACATTTTACAGTTTTACAATACTTTGTCCTTTAGTATTTGTTTAACTTTACAACAGAGAAGAATTTTCAAATACAAAAACATGCAAAAAAGCATTAAACCTCTGGGAAATTATATAACCTTAAAAATGAGTCAATCTATAAATGAGTTATGAAATACATTGTCTTGTACTTCTAGTTGCTGCAAATTATAGGTAGGTTATAGTACAGGTAGAACAACTTTAAAAAAAGTTGTAAACAGGTAATTGTGAGAGGAAAGCAACAAAAACACTAAGGTAACATTCTTTTCACGAGCCTCCTTTATTTTTCTACTCTACAACTTTCAAGAACAAAGAACTTTCAAGTACAAAATAATGTGCAAAAGTGCAGTAAATTTCTGCAAAATAAAATAAATAACCTTATTTAAAATGTAAATATATGGATGAATTATGAACTCTATCTAGTCACATCTGCCTTTCAGTCCTAGAGTCCTTCTCATTAGTGCAATCAGAAGTAGGTTTTAGTGCAGGTAGAACAACTTTTTTTTTTTTTTTTTTTTTTTTTTTTAAATTGTAAACACGAGGTAATATGTGTGAGGAAATAAACATATTTTCAATGGTAAAATAAGATTCTCTTCATAAACCCCCTGTAGTATTTCTGTGCAATTTTCAAGAACAAGAACAAAAAACTGTCAAGTACAAAATTATGTGCAAAGTTGCATTAAATCTCTGGGGAAAAGACAAATAACTGTACTTTTAAAAAAAGTGTAAATCTGTAAAAGTTATGAAAGAAATCTTGAAACATTTGCCCTTCAGGCTTAGAGTCCTTATTGCTGCAAATCAAACAGGTAGATTTATGCAGCCCTCTGATGCCCTTTAACGTTAAATCACATTTCCTCTACTCCATTATTTTCTTTGCCATAAAGTCATAACTCATATGAACCAAAAAAATAGGACCAAGGGTCCTGTAGCTTACCGGAAAGCAGTCTTACAGCAGTCTTTCACATATGACTTTCTAAATGTCTCTATACAAACCTTGGCTCAATCTGTGACCATTTTAGTGATATAAGTCATTGTAATTTCACTGTCGAGTTTGACCCTCAGAGGTCACTAACAGTCAAGTTGAAGGTCACCAAATTAAAGTTCATACATGACTTCCTATATGGCCACAATACAAACCTAAGCTCTATCTGTAATAGTTTTGGTGATAGAAGTCATTGAAATTTCACTATGTGAAGTTTGACTTTTGAAGGTCGCCGAAGGTCAAGTTCAAGGCCACCAAATGAAAGTTCATGTATGACTTCCTATACATCTCCAATACAAACCGAAACTATCTGTAACCATTTTGCTGATATAAGTCATTGAAATTTCACTGTGAAGTTTGGGCATTCAAGGTCACTGAAGGTCAAGTTCAATGTCACCAAATGAAACTTCATACATGACTTCCTATATGCCTGCAATACAAATCTAAGCTCTATCTGTAATCGTTTTGGTGATAGAAGTCATTGAAATTTCACTGCGAAGTTTGACCTTCGAAGGTCGCTGAAGGTCAAGTTCAAGGCCACCAAATGAAAGTTCATACATGACTTCCTATAAGTGTTCAATGTACATATGTTCCCAATATTTTCAAGCCTAGAAACCTTTGAAAGTTGTAACATTTTGCTTGACCTCAAGTTTGACCTTTCAAGGTCATCTGAGGTCAACTTTAACACAGCTAAAATATAGGTCATATATTACTTCCTATATGTCTGTAATACAAACTTAATCTTTATCTGCAACCATTTAGCTTCCACGGGCGATTTGGCCCATTCTCCATAAGACCCAATGTTGAAGTACAGCGCCCCCACTAGACCCACTTCCGTCGATTCAATCAAAATGGCACTTGCACTGTACATAAAGTGCATCAAGGTGAGTTCATTGCCAGATGTAGAAAAAAAGTTATCTGACAGTTTTTGAGAAATAATTTTTTGAAATTTCAAGTCATATCTTTTAACATTGTTAATATATTCCCTGACCTCGAGTTTGAAGTCATCAGAGGTCAAATTAATATTGCCAAAATATAGGTCATATGTGACTTCCTATATGTCGATAATACAAACTTAATCTCTATCTGCGACCATTTGGCCTCCACCGGCCATCTTGCATATTCATAAAGTACAGCGCCCCCAATAGACCCACTTCCGTCGATTCAATCAAAATGGCGCTTGCACTGTACATTGACGGTAACAAGGTAAGTTGATTGCCTGATTTAGAAAAAAATTTATCGCGCAATTTTTGAGAAATAATTTTTTTAAATTTCTCAGTCCTATCTTTAACATTGGAGCCAAAATTTCAAGGGCCCATAAAACGGACAAAAATGATTCAATCAAAAATCCGAGAAAAACCCTGGAGATATGGTCTAGTAGTATGTTATTGCAAATTTACACGAAAATTCATCCAGCCAAAAAAAAGATAAAAAATGTTCCGGACGATGGACGATGGATGCCGGACGACGGACACCACACCACGACAATAAGCTAATAAAAACCAGAGACACCTTTCTCAGATGTCAAAACATGTCATCTCAGTGTTTCCTCTAGAATTTTTTTCAGCAGCAGGGGCAAAGGCTTTTTTTGTAGCCTGGATGGTGTGCGCCTGAATATCAATCGGCAGTCAATATTTTAAAAAAAGACTTATGACTGCAGATGAAGCTTTAAAACATATTTATTAATACCATTTATTTTATACATATTTGTACAAATACTTATTTGTGTATTATAACAGTTATTTATGGATTTTATAATACACATTTGTACATATAACATATTTACTTATACATATACTATAAAACATTTATTTTTACATTTAAAAAAATATATATTGCTACAAATATTTAATTATTTATTTCTCGTGGTTTCTTAAATAAGGATATGATGTTTACATGCAAAAATGCAAAAACGGGATTCTCCAAAAACCCGACCATATCCGGGATACTGAAGTCCATGTAAACGCACTCATAGAGAATACACTGCCAATGCTCATTTACTGTAACGTCAGCGGCATTGAGACTTCCAAGAGGGGACGCGTCGTAAAAAAGTTAAAGCTCGCAACAAACGTAATATTTACTCAACTGGTTTCGTAACTTTCTTGTGGTATTTCCAAGACTGCAAGATTCTGTTTATCACATAACAGAATGGCATAATTTAAAAGAATACAAATGTAATTTCCGTCAGCGCCTTAATGGAAACGTTAGTGAATTCGCAGGCATCCTAGCATTGCGCTAACTCCATTACACTTACACTTGGTATTCAGTTTAGCTGAATATTAACAACGTGACGAAACGCAGAGCGGTTTTTTATCTAGTACTGCAGCTATGTGATATATACATATATACAGTCATGCACAAAATTATTCATACCCCTACCAATTTTTGTTTTTTTTAGACATATTTTTTGACAAGTCAAATTTATTCTTGCACAAATGACACAGAAAGTTGACATAAGGCTGTAAGAATTACAATAAACAATTTTTCGAGAAATACAATACTTTTTGGTATTTTATTTGACAGATTTACAAAAAGTGCCATGTCCAGAATTATTCATACCCTCTTCTCAGTAATTGATGGCAAAGCCTTTATTCACGATTACAGCCTCCAAACGCTTCTTTTGGTTGATCACTAGGTTTCTACACGTTTCCACAGGGATTTTGGCCCATTCCTCTTAGGCAAACTTTTCCAGGTCTTTAAAGTTTAAGGGTTTCCTTGTCATGACCTTGGTCTTCAGTTTCCTCCACAGATTCTTGATAGGATTGAGGTCGGTGGTCTGGCTTGGCCACTCCAAAACGTTCACTATGTTGTCCACTAACCATTTCTTGATGGATTTGGCCTTGTGTTTGGGATCATTATCCTGTTGGAAGATCCTTTCCTGCCCAAGACCAAGTTATTCGCCGGATTGCTTGATGTTTTCACTGAGGATCTGGATATACTGGTCCTGTTTTGATGCCATTCACTTTAACAAGGTTTCTGGGCCCATTCGCTGAAAAGCAACACCAGAGAATGATACTCCTGCCACTTTGTTTGAGCGTTGGGACCGTGTTTTCCAGGTTGAACGCTTCACCTTTCTTACGCCAAACATAAGCCCCATCTCTGTGCCTTAACAGCTCCGTCTTTGTTTCATCCGTCCATAACATTGACAGTCAGAAGCTTTTATCTTCATCCAGGTGAGCTTTTGCGAAGGCTAGACTAGTTCTTGTGTGTCTGGGTTGGAGAAGTCTAAATGGCGTAAGAAAGGTGAAGTGTTCCACCCGAGAAAAACTGTCCCAACGGTCAAACACGATGACGGGAGTATAATGCTCTGGGGTTGCTTTTCAGCGAATGGGCCCAGAAACCTTGTTAAAGTGAATGGCATCATGAAACAGGACCAGGATATCCAGATCCTCAGTGAAAACACCAAGCAATCTGCAGAAAAACTTGGTCTTGGGCAGGAATGGATCTTCCAACAGGATAATGATCCTAAACACTTGGCCAAATCTGTCCAGAAATGGTTAGTGGACAACATAGTGAATGTTTTGGAGTGGCCATGCCAGAGCCCTGACCTCAATCCTATCGAGAATCTGTGCAGGGAACTGAAGACCAAGGTCATGGCAAGGAAACCCTCAAAACTTAAGGATCTGGAGAAGTTTGCCAAAGCGGAGTGGGCCAAAATCCCCATGGAGACGTGTAGAAACCTTGTGATCAACCACAGGAAGCGTTTGGAGGCTGTAATCGTGAATAAAGGCTTTGCCATCAATTACTGAAAAAAGGGTATGAATAATTCTGGACATGGCATTTTTTGTAAATCTGTCAAACAAAATACCAAAACATATTGTATTTCTCGAAAAATTGTTTACTGTTTTTCTTACAGCCTTGTGTCAACTTACTGTCATTTGTGCAAGAATAAATTTGATTTGTCAAAAAATATCACAAAAAAAAAAAAAATTGGCAGGGTATGAATAATTTTGGGCACGACTGTATACTGTATATATATATATATATATATATATATATATTTACGGTCTAACCTCATTCAAAAATTCTATAAAATGATAAAATGCTCGTGCTGTTGTGGTTGACATTCTGGCAGTATTCCATTCGCTTCGCACTTTTCGTAGACAGAGCGGGAGACTATTCGTTGACTGCAATGTAGTAAAAAAAAAAAAAAAAATCCTATTCCTATTCCTATGAAGTGGCGGCGGGAATAATGTAGCAGTGGCGGGGCGCCGCTCAGAAATGAATATAGAGATATTATGCATCTTTGACAGAGTTGCATTTTAAATATATCGAGGACTGACTGCAATAAACAGTAATGTCCAATGTAAAACATCTGGACATAACTGTTTATTGCAGTCAGCCCTCGATATAATGGTCACAAATAGTCCGACACTAATGTTACTCCATAACACACACAGTGAGTTGCCGTTACAGCCTGTGTCACGTTGTAGTATTTTCTGAGAAGTAAAGTAAAACTAAAAGTGACATGACATCATGACGGTTGCTGATGACCATAGACTGTATAAAAAGATGGACGCAGCACCCAGGTCTGAAAAGTGAAGCCCATGCGGAAATCTCAAAAATTTGCATTATAGTTAATGGCCAGTAGATGGCGACGTCGGTGGTTGCAGAAAGAAGTTCAATGCTATTGAAGTCTATGAGAAAATGACCCTACTTTGCCACCTGATTTATTATTTCAATAATGATTTTCCACATCATTTTATGGTATCTATCGCAAGTTTCAAGTCGACTTCGATATATCGTTCTGTTCATTTTTGTAAATTATGGTCCCAAGTATACTAGAATAAAGGATAAAGCCAGAATATGCTTTAGGGGCGTGGCTATCCTCTGGTCCTCGTCCAATACGGTCAGATCCAGAGCCACGGTCCTCCCCGGATCTTCAATACATGCTCTCGTCCAATAGGAATCACATCCGGTTTCAAAATGACAAAATGGTGCTGTTCAAATTGCCAAAATCGAGGCTTCCTTTATGGTATGCTGAAACCAATGGGTGACGTCACAGTTGCTTCGTCCATCTTTTTATACAGTCTATGCTGAAGACAGACAGTAATGTTAATCATTTTGACTTTTCGGGGCTGCACTGAATAAACCCCCACCCCTCTGCGTTCACATCACTCCACCTTAAATGCGCCTCAACACGCAGCTGACGGAGTGATGAACAGTCATTCTCTGTGCTCTCAAATATTTTGTACACTTGCGTTATTTCTGCAGTTACTGACTGGTTTTTAAGCTGTTAGCTAACGCTATGCTGGGTTGACATAACTACAGCAATGTTATTGCTAACATAAACAGACAGGGAGTAACTTAAGCTAGGTTAGCAAAACTTTAGCAAAGCAACGTAAATGAAAAGCATGACCGACGCAGTGAAACACGTGTCACTCGTCATGACACATGGCAATGAGACGTCATGACACATGGCAATGAGAGTTAAACTAAAACGGGAGACATGTTGAGTCATTGTTAATTTCACAACGTCATTATAAACTTACCTGTCGGCAGTGGCGGTTTGCCGGCTGTAACAAAGGGAAGCCAAAACCTCGTCCTTCAAAGCTTAATGACTTAAACCTTTCGCAGTTTACTTTTTTTGATCAGCAGTTGCTCCTGCTAATTGGTAGAAGGACAGTCAAATTCATTTTCGATAGCATTGTTAGTTGTACATTGCACTACGAAATTATGAGGGGTTTTCTTTCACATATAAATTACGACGTAAATTACCATAGGCCTACGTCTTTATAAAGTCAACGCTCAAGTAGCTCGTGAAACGGCATAGATTCGCAAATTGATTAGTGAGGCTCATTAAGAACGTTTCTCATGTTTGTGGTAGCCATAACTTTTTTATTTATCATTGAAAATCAATGAAATTTGGGCTGCAGGTACTGTACTTCATTAGAAATGCAATGACATGGGGAAATTTTGCCTATCTGTTACATACTTTGAATATTTTGAGTATTTGTCAGATTCTGCGCAAAATAATTTCAAAATTTGAGTAAAATGCCCCAAAATCACAAGCCTGATAAATTGGGCAAAGAATGGCTTTGTCACTGCATTTGAATAAGCAATGGCTTTTAAATGATGAAAGAAAAACTGAATTCTATCACAGAGTTAAAGAGGAATTGGTGCCAGAAGTTTACAGCATATTTAATGAGCTTGCTCGGTTACCATGGCAACCGAATAAACAGAAAAATGCCAACTCGTATCTTTTTTGGTGGTTATTACATATACCTCTTTAGATTAATTCTGAGTTGTTTCCTGGTGTCATTTTTCATTTAACCTCAGATCACCCCTTCAGCAATAAGCTGTGCAACACTGCATTCTATACCTCAATATTAAGATTGTAGAAAACGGATTCTCGTGGCCTCTTGCGAAAGAAGCCTCGCAAAATAATTTATAAAGACTTATCGATAATTTGAGTCTTCATTTATGTGGGAAAGCAAACCCCTCATAATTTTGTGGTGCTATGTATAACAATGCTATCGAAAATAAATTTGACTATCCTCCTACAAATTCGTATGGGCAACTGCTAATCAAGAAAAGTAAACTGCGAAAGGTTCAAGTCATGAAGCTTTGAAGGGCGAGGTTTTGGCTTCCCTTTATTACAGCCGACGAACAGCCGCTGCCCGTCGGCAAGCTCCGCTCAGCCCACTCCTGAAACGCTGCCTGGCTGTAGCCCACTCCTGTAATGCTGCCTGGCTGTAGCTCACTCCTGAAACGCTGCCTGGCTGTAGCCCACTCCTGAAACGCTGCCTGGCTGTAGCCCACTCCTGTAACGCTGCCTGGCTGTAGCTCACTCCTGTCACGCTGCCTGGCTGTAGCCTGAAATGCTGCCTAGCTCACTCCTGAAATGCTGCCTGGCTGTAGCCCACTCCTGAAATGCTGCCTGGCTGTAGCCCACTCCTGAAACGCTGCCTGGCTGTAGCCCACTCCTGTAACGCTGCCTGGCTGTAGCTCACTCCTGTCACGCTGCCTGGCTGTAGCTCACTCCTGAAATGCTGCCTGGCTGTAGCTCACTCCTGTAATGCTGCCTGGCTGTAGCTCACTCCTGTAACGCTGCCTGGCTGTAGCCCACTCCTGTAACGCTGCCTGGCTGTAGCTCACTCCTGTAACGCTGCCTGGCTGTAGCTCCTCCTGAAATGCTGCCTGGCTGTAGCTCACTGCCCTGAAATGCTGCCTGGCTGTAGCTCCCATGCTGCCCTGTAGCTCAATGCTGCCTGGCTGTAGCTCACTCCTGTAATGCTGCCTGGCTGTAGCTCACTCCTGAAATGCTGCCTGGCTGTAGCTCACTCCTGTAATGCTGCCTGGCTGTAGCTCACTCCTGAAATGCTGCCTGGCTGTAGCTCACTCCTGTAACGCTGCCTGGCTGTAGCTCACTCCTGTAACGCTGCCTGGCTGCCTGTGGCTGAAATGCTAGCTGGCTGTAGCTCCTCCTGAAATGCTGCCTGGCTGTAGCTCACTCCTGTAATGCTGCCTGGCTGTAGCTCCTGAAATGCTGCCTGGCTAAGCTCGCTGCCTGGCTGTAGCCCACTCCTGAAATGCTGCCTGGCTGTAGCTCACTCCTGAAATGCTGCCTGGCTGTAGCTCACTCCTGTAATGCTGCCTGGCTGTAGCCCACTCCTGAAATGCTGCCTGGCTGTAGCTCACTCCTGAAATGCTGCCTGGCTGTAGCCCTCCTCCTGTAATGCTGCCTGGCTGTAGCTCACTCCTGAAATGCTGCCTGGCTGTAGCTCACTCCTGTAATGCTGCCTGGCTGTAGCCCACTCCTGAAATGCTGCCTGGCTGTAGCTCACTCCTGAAATGCTGCCTGGCTGTAGCTCACTCCTGTAACGCTGCCTGGCTGTAGCCCACTCCTGAAATGCTGCCTGGCTGTAGCTCACTCCTGAAATGCTGCCTGGCTGTAGCTCACTCCTGAAATGCTGCCTGGCTGTAGCTCACTCCTGTAACGCTGCCTGGCTGTAGCTCACTCCTGAAATGCTGCCTGGCTGTAGCTCACTCCTGTAATGCTGCCTGGCTGTAGCTCACTCCTGTAACGCTGCCTGGCTGTAGCTCACTCCTGTACGTTACTGAGAAGACAGCGGTGGGGACTGAGGATTGAATGGAGTCAGAGCTCCATGTATTGGCAAACGGCACAAGGACATCATTCTGCGCGACTCCGAAACTTAACGGCATTTACTGTTTTATGAGAAATTAAGAATATATCGGCGTTTAATTGGCAAAACTCTGGCTGATGATGATTGTTTTGAAAAGGACTATAATCGGCCGATAAATCAGTTGGGCCCTAGCCCGTACCTATCTTTCACTGAAAATGGGCAGCAGATTATTAAGTGCAAAATACAACAATGACGACCCCAAACTGTGGACCAAATGAAGTCCAATATCAGGCACAAATGGGAAAAAAGACTGCTTTTGAAACTTAAAAAATTACTGCCCTCAGTTTGAAAACAACCACAGAGTGTTATTAAAAGGAGAGGCGATGTTACAATGGGGTGAACTTGCACCTGTATCAACTTGATGGGAATGTTTTACAGACATTGTACATCAAAATAGCCAATAATTTCAAAAAACAATGAATTGTCTGAGTAAAAACATCACCTAGTTTGTCTTTACACTTTTCTTAGTTGACTCATCAAAAAGGATTAGCAAATTACTTCTTGCCATTTTAATTTACATTTTACACATAGCCCCAATTCTTCTAGAATAAAGGGTTTATTTCTAATTATTTCTGAGCATGCTGAACATTATACATTCTTCATCAGGGTAGCCATATTGTCTCATGTTGTCACTTAGTCAATATACAGGAAACCCTGCTTAGCCCCTCAAACACTGCTTGAAACTATAATGTTATTGTTATTACTGTCATGCTAAGAAAGCATTTCTGAACTGAATTCACAAAGAAAGAGAAAGAGAGAGCAAGAGAGAGAGAGAGAGAGATAAATGCTGTGTATTTCAGGAAAAACTGGCTAGAAAAACAACATTTCTGAAACAGAGACAATAATGAGCAAGGGGATCTGTAAGGAGACACAGAGCGAGAGGGCGGAATACTCATGCGGTCTTACACAGGACTGGGGTGGATGTTGAGAATTATCTGTGGCAGGGGCGGGGCCCACCCCTGATTCCCCGCCCATCCCTGCCCCACAGCCTCCTCAGCAGCACAACTCACACACTATAGCCCGACAGCCTCCTCACTAACACAGCTCACACACTACAGCCCTACAGCCTCCACACCAGCACAACTCACACATTACAGCCCTACAGCCTCCTCACCAGCACAACTCACACACTACAGCCCCACAGCCTCCTCACCAGCACAACACACACCACAGCCTACAGCCTCCTCACCAGCACAACTCACACACTACAGCCCAACAGCCTCCTCACCAGCACAACTCACACACTATAGCCCGACAGCCTCCTCACCAACACAGCTCACACACTACAGCCCTACAGCCTCCACACCAGCACAACTCACACATTACAGCCCTACAGCCTCCTCACCAGCACAACTCACACACTACAGCCCGAAAGGCTCCTCACTAAAACAATTCACACACTACAGCCTCCTCACCAGCACAACTCACACACTAAAGCCCTACAACCTCCTCACCAGCAAAACTCACACACTACAGCCCCACAGCCTCCTCACCAACACAACTCACACACTACAGCCCTACAGCCTCCTCACCAGCACAACTCACACATTACAGCCCTACAGCCTCCTCACCAGCACAACTCACACACACATCACAGCCCTACAGCCTCCTCACCAGCACAACTCACACACTACAGCCCCACAGCCTCCTCACCAGCACAACTCACACAGTACAGCCTTACAGCCTCACCAGCACAACTCACACACTACAGCCCTACAGCCTCCTCACCAGCACAACTCACACACTACAGCCCCACAGCCTCCTCACCAGCACAACTCACAACTCACACAGTACAGCCCTACAGCCTCCCACCAGCACAACTCACACATTACAGCCCTACAGCCTCCTCACCAGCACAACTCACACACTACAGCCCCACAGCCTCACCTACACCAGCACAACTCACACATTACAGCCCTACAGCCTCCTCACCAGCACAACTCACACATTACAGCCCTACAGCCTCCTCACCAGCACAACTCACACATTACAGCCCCACAGCCTCCTCACCAGCACAACTCACACATTACAGCCCCACAGCCTCCTCACCAGCACAACTCACACACTACAGCCCTACAGCCTCCTCACCAGCACAACTCACACATTACAGCCCCACAGCCTCCTCACCAGCACAACTCACAGCTCACACAGTACAGCCCTACAGACAACTCACCAGCACAACTCACACATTACAGCCCTACAGCCTCCTCACAGCACAACACACCTACAGCCCTACAGCCTCACCAGCACAAACTCACACATTACAGCCCCTACAGCCTCCTCACCAGCACAACTCACACATTACAGCCCTACAGCCTCCTCACCAGCACAACTCACACATTACAGCCCACAGCCTCCTCACCAGCACAACTCACACATTACAGCCCGACAGCCTCCTCACCAGCACAACTCACACATTACAGCCCGACAGACTAAGCACCAGCACAACTCACACATTACAGCCCTACAGCCTCCTCACCAGCACAACTCACACATTACAGCCCTACAGCCTCCTCACCAGCACAACTCACACAGCCTACAGCCCTCACAGCACAACTCACACACTACAGCCCACAGCCTCCTCACCACATTACACACATTACAGCCCTACAGCCTCCTCACCAGCACAACAACTCACACTACAGCCCTACAGCCTCCTCACCAGCACAACTCACACATTACAGCCCTACAGCCTCCTCACCAGCACAACTCACACACTACAGCCCACAGCCTCCTCACCAGCACAACTCACACACTACAGCCACCACACCAGCACAACTCACACACTACAGCCCTACAGCCTCACCAGCACAACTCACACATTACAGCCCCACAGCCTCCTCACCAGCACAACTCACACACTACAGCCCCACAGCCTCCTCACCAGCACAACTCACACACTACAGCCCTACAGCCTCCTCACCAGCACAACTCACACATTACAGCCCTACAGCCTCCTCACCAGCACAACTCCACACCAGCACAACTCACATCACAGCCCTACACAGCCAGCCTCCTCACCAGCACAACTCACATTACAGCCCCTACAGCCCTCACCTCAACTCACACACTACAGCCCCACAGCCTCCTCACCAGCACAACTCACACATTACAGCCCACAGCCTCCTCACCAGCACAACTCACACACTACAGCCCTACAGCCTCCTCACCAGCACAACTCACACATTACAGCCCTACAGCCTCCTCACCAGCACAACTCACACATTACAGCCCTACAGCCTCCTCACCAGCACAACTCACACATTACAGCCCTACAGCCTCCTCACCAGCACAAGCACACATCACAGCCCCCTACAGCCTCCTCACCAGCACCTCACACAGCCCCACAGCCTCACCAGCACAACTCACACACCAGCACCACCAGCACAAATCACACATTACAGCCCAACAGCCTCCTCACCAGCACAACTCACACATTACAGCCCCACAGCCTCCTCACCAGCACAACTCACACATTACAGCCCTACAGCCTCCTCACCAGCACAACTCACACATTACAGCCCTACAACCTACTCACCAGCACAACTCACACATCACAGCCCTACAGCCTCCTCACCAGCACAACTCACACATTACAGCCCACAGCCTCCTCACCAGCACAACTCACACATTACAGCCCCACAGCCTCCTCACCAGCACAACTCACACACTACAGCCCCTACAGCCTCCTCACCAGCACAACTCACACATTACAGCCCTACAGCCTCCTCACCAGCACAACTCACACACATTACAGCCCCACAGCCTCCTCACCAGCACAAGCACCAACACACACACACTACAGCCCGACAGCCTCCCCACCAGCACAACTCACACATTACAGCCCACAGACCCTCACCAGCACAACATTACAGCAGCCTCCTCACCAGCACAACTCAGCCCTACAGCCCCACAGCCTCCTCACCAGCACAACTCACACATTACAGCCCGACAGCCTCCTCACCAGCACAACTCACACATTACAGCCCTACAGCCTAAGCACCAGCACAACTCACATATTACAGCCCTACAGCCTCCTCACCAGCACAACTCACACATTACAGCCCACAGCCTCCTCACCAGCACAACTCACACATTACAGCCCCACAGCCTCTCACCAGCACAACATTACAGCACAGCCTCCCACCAGCACAACTCACACACTACAGCCCCTACATCCTCACCAGCACAACTCACACACTACAGCCCTACAGCCTCCCACCAGCACAACTCACACATTACAGCCCTACAGCCTCCTCACCAGCACAACTCACACATTACAGCCCTACAGCCTCCTCACCAGCACAACTCACACACCACAGCCCCTACAGCCTCCTCACCAGCACAACTCACACCACATTACAGCCCCTACAGCCTCCTCACCAGCACAACTCACACACACAGCCCTACAGCCCTACAGCCTCCACATTACAGCCCACAGCCTCACCAGCACAACAGCACACCTACAGCCCCTACCTCACCACCACAACTCACACACACAGCCCCACAGCCCTCCTCACCAGCACAACTCACACATTACAGCCCTACAGCCTCCTCACCAGCACAACTCACACATTACAGCCCCTACAGCCTCCTCACCAGCACAACTCACACATTACAGCCCTACAGCCTCCTCACCAGCACAACTCACACATTACAGCCCTACAGCCTCCTCACCAGCACAACTCACACATTACAGCCCACAGCCTCCTCACCAGCACAACTCACACACACAGCCCCACAGCACAACCAGCACAACATTACAGCCCTACAGCCTCCTCACCAGCACAACTCACACACTACAGCCCCACAGCCTCCTCACCAGCACAACTCACAGCTCACACAGTACAGCCCTACAGACCAGCACAACTCACACATTACAGCCCTACAGCCTCCTCACCAGCACAACTCACACATTACAGCCCAACAGCCTCCTCACCAGCACAACTCACACATTACAGCCCTACAGCCTCCTCACCAGCACAACTCACACATTACAGCCCCACAGCCTCCTCACCAGCACAACTCACACATTACAGCCCTACAGCCTCCTCACCAGCACAACTCACACATTACAGCCCCACAGCCTCCTCACCAGCACAACTCACACATTACAGCCCTACAGCCTCCTCACCAGCACAACTCACAACTCACACAGTACAGCCCTACAGCCTCCCCCCACCAGCACAACTCACACATTACAGCCCCACAGCCTCCTCACCAGCACAACTCATTACAGCCCTACAGCCTCCTCACCAGCACAACTCACACATTACAGCCCCACAGCCTCCTCACCAGCACAACTCACACATTACAGCCCTACAGCCTCCTCACCAGCACAACTCACACATTACAGCCCAACAGACTCCTCACCAGCACAACACACACACACAGCCCCACAGCCTCCTCACCAGCACCTCACACACACAGCCCCACAGCCTCCTCACCAGCACAACTCACACATTACAGCCCTACAGCCTCCTCACCAGCACAACTCACACATTACAGCCCCACAGCCTCCTCACCAGCACAACTCACACTACAGCCCTACAGCCTCCTCACCAGCACAACTCACACATTACAGCCCCACAGCCTCCTCACCAGCACAACTCACACACTACAGCCCTACAGCCTCCTCACCAGCACAACTCACACACTACAGCCCTACAGCCTCCTCACCAGCACAACTCACACATTACAGCCCCACAGCCTCCTCACCAGCACAACTCACACACTACAGCCCCACAGCCTCCTCACCAGCACAACTCACACATTACAGCCCTACAGACTAACCACCAGCACAACTCACATTACAGCCCCACAGCCTCACTCACACAGCACAACTCACACATTACAGCCCTACAGCCTCCCCACCAGCACAACTCACACATTACAGCCCCTACAGCCTCCTCACCAGCACACAAATCACACATTACAGCCCTACAGCCTCCTCACCAGCACAACTCACACATTACAGCCCTACAGCCTCCTCACCAGCACAACTCACACATTACAGCCCCACAGCCTCCTCACCAGCACAAAACACACACACATTACAGCCCCACAGCCTCCTCACCAGCACAGCCTCACACAGCACAGCCCACACAGCCCCCTCCTCACCACCAGCAAACACATCACAGCCCTACACAGCACAACTCCTACAGCCTCCACACCAGCACAACTCACACACTACAGCCCCACAGCCTCCTCACCAGCACAACTCACACATTACAGCCCTACAGCCTCCTCACCAGCACAACTCACACATTACAGCCCCCCACAGCCAACCACACAGCCACAGCACACACTCACATTACAGCCCACAGCCACCACACACCCACACACTACAGCCCTACAGCCTCCTCACCAGCACAACTCACACATTACAGCCCTACAGCCTCCCCACCAGCACAACTCACACATTACAGCCCTACAGCCTCACCACCAGCACAACTCACACATTACAGCCCTACAGCCTCCTCACCAGCACAACTCACACATTACAGCCCTACAGCCTCCTCACCAGCACAACTCACACATTACAGCCCTACAGCCTCCTCACCAGCACAACTCACACATTACAGCCCCACAGCCTCCTCACCAGCACAACTCACACACTACAGCCCCACAGCCTCCTCACCAGCACAACTCACACATTACAGCCCTACAGCCTCCTCACCAGCACAACTCTCACAGCCACCAGCACCAACTCACACATTACAGCCCCACAGCCTCCTCACCAGCACAACTCACACACTACAGCCCCACAGCCTCCCCACCAGCACAACTCACACATTACAGCCCCACAGCCTCCTCACCAGCACAACTCACACATTACAGCCCCACAGCCTCCTCACCAGCACAACTCACACATTACAGCCCAACAGCCTCCTCACCAGCACAACTCCCACACTACAGCCCCACACCTCCTCACAGACAACTCACCACACAACTCACAGCACAGCCTACAGCCCCACAGCCTCCTCACCAGCACACAACTCACACACTACAGCCCCACAGCCTCCTCACCAGCACAAACTCACACATTACAGCCCTACAGCCTCCTCACCAGCACAACTCACACATTACAGCCCTACAGCCTCCTCACCAGCACAACTCACACATTACAGCCCCACAGCCTCCTCACCAGCACAACTCACACATTACAGCCCTACAGCCTCCTCACCAGCACAACTCACACATTACAGCCCTACAGCCTCCTCACCAGCACAACTCACACATTACAGCCCCTACAGCCTCCTCACCAGCACAACTCACACATTACAGCCCCACAGCCTCCTCACCAGCATCACACACATTACAGCCCTACAGCCTCCTCACCAGCACAACTCACACATTACAGCCCTACAGCCTCCTCACCAGCACAACTCACACATTACAGCCCTACAGCCTCCTCACCAGCACAACTCACACATTACAGCACTAGCGCCTCCTCACCAGCTCAACTCACACATTACAGCCCTACAGCCTCCTCACCAGCACAACTCACACACCCACAGCCCCCACAGCCTCCCTCACCAGCACAACTCACACATTACAGCCCTACAGCCTCCTCACCAGCACAACTCACACATTACAGCCCTACAGCCTCCTCACCAGCACAACTCACACATTACAGCCCCACAGCCTCCTCACCAGCACAACTCACACACATTACAGCCCCACAGCCTCCTCACCAGCACAAACTCACACATTACAGCCCCACAGCCTCCTCACCAGCACAACTCACACATTACAGCCCTACAGCCTCCTCACCAGCACAACTCACACACTACAGCCCCACAGCCTCCTCACCAGCACAACTCACACATTACAGCCCCACAGCCTCCTCACCACCAGCACAACTCACACATTACAGCCCCCTACAGCCTCCTCACCAGCACAACACACTACACACAGCCCACACACACCAGCACACAACTCACACAGTACAGCCCTACAGCCTCCACCAGCACAACTCACACATTACAGCCCTACAGCCTCCTCACCAGCACAACTCACACATTACAGCCCTACAGCCTCCTCACCAGCACAACTCACAACTCACACAGTACAGCCCTACAGCCTCCTCCTCACCAGCACAAGCACACACAGCCTCACCACACACTCACAGCCCAGCCCCACAGCCTCCTCACCAGCACAACTCACACACATTACAGCCCCACAGCCTCCTCACCAGCACAACTCACACATTACAGCCCTACAGCCTCCTCACCAGCACAACTCACACATTACAGCCCCACAGCCTCCTCACCAGCACAACTCACACATTACAGCCCTACAGCCTCCTCACCAGCACAACTCACACATTACAGCCCCACAGCCTCCTCCAGCACCAGCACAACTCACACACACACAGCATTACCCCTACAGCCTCCTCACCAGCACAACTCACACATTACAGCCCTACAGCCTCCTCACCAGCACAACTCACACATTACAGCCCCACAGCCTCCTCACCAGCACAACTCACACATTACAGCCCTACAGCCTCCTCACCAGCACAACTCACACATTACAGCCCCTACAGCCTCCTCACCAGCACAACTCCACACACTACAGCCCCACAGCCTCCTCACCAGCACAACTCACACATTACAGCCCCACAGCCTCCTCACCAGCACAACTCACACATTACAGCCCTACAGCCTCCTCACCAGCACAACTCACACACTACAGCCCCACAGCCTCCTCACCAGCACTCACACACTACAGCCCTACAGCCTCCTCACCAGCACAACTCACACATTACAGCCCCACAGCCTCCTCACCAGCACAACTCACACATTACAGCCCTACAGCCTCCTCACCAGCACAACTCACACATTACAGCCCCACAGCCTCCTCACCAGCACAACTCACACATTACAGCCCTACAGCCTCCACCAGCCAGCACAACTACAGCCCACACACCAGCACAACTCACACATCACAGCCCTACAGCCTCCTCACCAGCACAACTCACACATTACAGCCCCACAGCCTCCTCACCAGCACAACTCACACATTACAGCCCACAGCCTCCTCACCAGCACAACTCACAACTCACACAGTACAGCCCTACAGACACCTCACCAGCACAACTCACACATTACAGCCCTACAGCCTCCTCACCAGCACAACTCACACATTACAGCCCTACAGCCTCCTCACCAGCACAACTCACACATTACAGCCCCACAGCCTCCTCACCAGCACAACTCACACATTACAGCCCCACAGCCTCCTCACCAGCACAACTCACACACACAGCCCCACAGCCTCCCTCACCAGCACAACTCACACATTACAGCCCCACAGCCTCCTCACCAGCACAACTCACACATTACAGCCCTACAGCCTCCTCACCAGCACAACTCACACATTACAGCCCTACAGCCTCCTCACCAGCACAACTCACACATTACAGCCCCACAGCCCTCCTCACCAGCACAACTCACACATTACAGCCCTACAGCCTCCTCACCAGCACAACTCACACACCACAGCCCCACAGCCTCCCCACCAGCACAACTCACACATTACAGCCCTACAGCCTCCTCACCAGCACAACTCACACATTACAGCCCTACAGCCTCCTCACCAGCACAACTCACACATTACAGCCCTACAGCCTCCTCACCAGCACAACTCACACATTACAGCCCTACAGCCTCCTCACCAGCACAACTCACACACTACAGCCCTACAGCCTCCTCACCAGCACAACTCACACATTACAGCCCCACAGCCTCCTCACCAGCACAACTCACACATTACAGCCCCACAGCCTCCTCACCAGCACAACTCACACATTACAGCCCTACAGCCCCTCACCAGCACAACTCACACATTACAGCCCTACAGCCTCCTCACCAGCACAAATCACACAACGACAGCCCACACTCACAGCACAACTCACCACAGCCTACAGCCCTCACCAGCACAACTCACACATTACAGCCCCACAGCCCCTCACCAGCACAACTCACACACTACAGCCCCACAGCCTCCTCACCAGCACAACTCACACATTACAGCCCCACAGCCTCCTCACACCAGCACAACTCACACATTACAGCCCCACAGCCTCCTCACCAGCACAACTCACACATTACAGCCCTACAGCCTCCTCACCAGCACAACTCACACACTACAGCCCCACAGCCTCCTCACCAGCATCACACATTACAGCCCTACAGCCTCCTCACCAGCACAACTCACACATTACAGCCCTACAGCCTCCCTCACCAGCACAACTCACACACATTACAGCCCCACAGCCTCCTCACCAGCACAACTCACACATTACAGCCCCTACAGCCTCCTCACCAGCACAACTCACACATTACAGCCCTCCTCACCAGCACAACTCACACATTACAGCCCTACAGCCTCCTCACCAGCACAACTCACACATTACAGCCCTACAGCCTCCTCACCAGCACAACTCACACACTACAGCCCCACAGCCTCCTCACCAGCACAACTCACAGCTCACACATTACAGCCCTACAGCCTCCTCACCAGCACAACTCACAGCCCTACAGCCCCACTCCTCCCACCAGCACAACTCACACATTACAGCCCTACAGCCTCCTCACCAGCACAACTCACACACATTACAGCCCCACACCAGCACAACTCACCACCACAGCCCACAACTCACACAGCACAGCCCTACAGCCCCACAGCCTCCTCACCAGCACAACTCACACATTACAGCCCTACAGCCTCCTCACCAGCACAACTCACACATTACAGCCCTACAGCCTCACCCACCAGCACAACTCACACATTACAGCCCCACAGCCCTCACCAGCACAACTCACACATTACAGCCCTACAGCCTCACAGCCCTACACCACACACTACAGCCCCTACAACCTCCACACCAGCACAACTCACACCCTACAGCCCCACAGCCTCCTCACCAGCACAACTCACACATTACAGCCCCACAGCCCTCACCACCACACAACCAAATTACAGCCCCACAGCCTCCTCACCAGCACAACTCACACATTACAGCCCTACAGCCCTCACCACCAGCACAACTCACACATTACAGCCATACAGCCTCCTCACCAGCACACAACTCACACATTACAGCCCTACAGCCTCCTCACCAGCACAACTCACACACTACAGCCTCCACACCAGCACAACTCACACACTACAGCCCTACAGCCTCCTCACCAGCACAACTCACACATTACAGCCCTACAGCCTCCTCACCAGCACAACTCACACATTACAGCCCTACAGCCTCCTCACCAGCACAACTCACACATTACAGCCTACAGCCTCCTCACCAGCACAACTCACACATTACAGCCCCCAACAGCCTCACTCACCAGCACAACACAGCCCACACAACTCACAGCCCTACAGCCTCCTCACCAGCACAGCCTCCTCACCAGCACAACTCACACACTACAGCCCTACAGCCTCCTCACCTCACCACAGCACAACACAGCCACACAGCCTCACACCTCCTCAGAACTCACACAGCCCCCTCACCAGCACTCCACACCAGCACAACTCCCTCACCAGCACTCACACACATTACAGCCCCACAGCCTCCTCACCAGCACAACTCACACATTACAGCCCCACAGCCTCCCTCACCAGCACAAACTCACACATTACAGCCCTACAGCCTCCTCACCAGCACAACTCACACACATTACAGCATACACAGCACACCCACAGCCCACAGCCTCCTCACCAGCACAACTCCTCACCAGCACAACCCACATTACAGCCCTACAGCCCCACACCAGCACAACTCACACATACAGCCCTACAGCCTCCTCACCAGCACAACTCACACACTACAGCCCTACAGCCTCCTCACCAGCACAACTCACACATTACAGCCCTACAGCCTCCTCACCAGCACAGCACACACAGCTCACACACCACAGCCCACACAGACAGCCCCACCAGCACCAGCACAACACATTACAGCCCTACAGCCTCCTCACCAGCACAACTCACACACACAGCCCCACAGCCCCTCACCAGCACAACTCAACCACATACACTCACACAGCACACACACAGCCCTACAGCCCCCACCAGCACACCACACATTACAACTAACACACCACCAGCACAACTCACACATTACAGCCCGACAGCCTCCTCACCAGCACAACTCACACATTACAGCCCTACAGCCTCCTCACCAGCACAACTCACACATTACAGCCCTACAGCCTCCTCACCAGCACAACTCACACATTACAGCCCCACAGCCTCCTCACCAGCACAACTCACACATTACAGCCCCACAGCCTCCCTCACCAGCACAACTCACACATTACAGCCCTACAGCCTCCTCACCAGCACAACTCACACATTACAGCCCTACAGCCTCCTCACCAGCACAACTCACACATTACAGCCCTACAGCCTCCCTCACCAGCACAACTCACACATTACAGCCCCACAGCCTCCCCACATTACAGCCCAGCTCACACACCACAGCCACACCAGCACAACTCACACATTACAGCCCACACTCCTCACCAGCACAACTCACACATTACAGCCCTACAGCCCACTCACAGCCCCCTCACCAGCACAACTCACACACAGTACAGCCCTACAGCCTCCTCACCAGCACAACACACACTACACACCAGCACAGCCTCCACACCAGCACAACTCACACACATTACAGCCCCACAGCCTCCACCAGCACAACTCACACACTCACAGCCCTACAGCCCTCCTCACCAGCACAACTCACACATTACAGCCCCACAGCCTCCTCACCAGCACAACTCACACATTACAGCCTACAGCCTCCCCACCAGCCTCACACATTACACCACCAGCACAACTCACACATTACAGCCCTACAGCCTCCTCACCAGCACAACTCACACATTACAGCCCCACAGCCTCCTCACCAGCACAACTCACACATTACAGCCCTACAGCCTCCTCACCAGCACAACTCACACATTACAGCCCTACAGCCTCCTCTCACCAGCACAACTCACACATTACAGCCCTACAGCCACCAGCACACCAGCAACCTCCTCACCACACTACAGCCCCACCAGCACTCACACTCTACAGCCCCACAGCCTCCTCACCAGCACAACTCACACATTACAGCCCCACAGCCTCCTCACCAGCACAACTCACACATTACAGCCCTACAGCCTCCTCACCAGCACAACTCACACATTACAGCCCTACAGCCTCCTCACCAGCACAACTCACACATTACAGCCCGAGAGACTAAGCACCAGCACAACTCACACATTACAGCCCTACAGCCTCCTCACCAGCACAACTCACACATTACAGCCCTACAGCCTCCTCACCAGCACAAATCACACATTACAGCCCTACAGCCTCCTCACCAGCACAACTCACACACACAGCCCACACTCCTCACAGCCTCACAGCCTACCTCCCCACAGCCTCCTCACCAGCACAACTCACACATTACAGCCCCTACAGCCTCCTCACCAGCACAACTCACACACTACAGCCCCACAGCCTCCTCACCAGCACTCACACATTACAGCCCTACAGCCTCCTCACCAGCACAACTCACACACACACATTACAGCCCTACAGCCTCCTCACCAGCACAACTCACACATTACAGCCCTACAGCCTCCTCACCAGCACAACTCACACACACAGCCCTACAGCCTCCTCACCAGCACAACTCACACATTACAGCCCTACACCTCCTCACCAGCACAACTCACACATTACAGCCCTACAGCCTCCTCACCAGCACAACTCACACATTACAGCCCCTACAGCCTCCTCACCAGCACAACTCACACATTACAGCCCTACAGCCTCCTCACCAGCACAACTCACACATTACAGCCCTACAGCCTCCTCACCAGCACAACTCACACATTACAGCCCTACAGCCTCCTCACCAGCACAACTCACACATTACAGCCCCACAGCCTCCTCACCAGCACAACTCACACACACAGCCCTACAGCCTCCTCACCAGCACAACTCACACATTACAGCCCCACAGCCTCCTCACCAGCACAACTCACACACACAGCCCCTACAGCCTCCTCACCAGCACAACTCACACATTACAGCCCCTACAGCCTCCTCACCAGCACAACTCACACACACAGCCCCTACAGCCTCACCAGCCTCCTCACACATTACAGCCCTACAGCCTCCTCACCAGCACAACTCACACATTACAGCCCTACAGCCTCCTCACCAGCACAACTCACACATTACAGCCCTACAGCCTCCTCACCAGCACAACTCACACATTACAGCCCGAGAGACTAAGCACCAGCACAACTCACATATTACAGCCCTACAGCCTCCTCACCAGCACAACTCACACACTACAGCCCCACAGCCTCCACACCAGCACAACTCACACACCACAGCCCTACAGCCTCCTCACCAGCACAACTCACACATTACAGCCCCACAGCCTCCTCACCAGCACAACTCACAGCTCACACAGTACAGCCCTACAGCCTCCTCACCAGCACAACTCACACATTACAGCCCCACAGCCTCCTCACCAGCACAAACTCACACATTACAGCCCTACAGCCTCCTCACCAGCACAACTCACACATTACAGCCCCTACAGCCCCCTCACCAGCACAACCCCACACATTACAGCCCCACAGCTCCCCACACAGCACAACTCACACACACACAGCCCCTACAGCCTCCTCACCAGCACAACTCACACATTACAGCCCTACAGCCTCCTCACCAGCACAACTCACACATTACAGCCCCACAGCCTCCTCACCAGCACAACTCACAGCTCACACAGTACAGCCCTACAGCCTCCTCACCAGCACAACTCACACATTACAGCCCTACACAGCCTCCCCACCAGCACAACTCACACACTACAGCCCCACAGCCTCCTCACCAGCACAACTCACATTACAGCCCTACAGCCTCCTCACCAGCACAACTCACACATTACAGCCCTACAGCCTCCTCACCAGCACACACACACACAGCCCTACAGCCTCCACACCAGCACAACTCACACATTACAGCCCTACAGCCTCCTCACCAGCACAACTCACACATTACAGCCCCTACAGCCTCCTCACCAGCACAACTCACACATTACAGCCCCACAGCCTCCTCACCAGCACAACTCACACATTACAGCCCCACAGCCTCCTCACCAGCACAACTCACACATTACAGCCCTACAGCCTCCTCACCAGCACAACTCACACACACAGCCCCACAGCCTCCTCACCAGCACACCCAACATCACACACAGCCTCCTCACAGCACAACTCACACACATTACAGCCCCACAGCCTCCTCACCAGCACAACTCACACACATTACAGCCCAACAGCCTCCTCACCAGCACAACTCACACACGACAGCCCAACAGCCTCCTCACCAGCACAACTCACACACTACAGCCCTACAGCCTCCACCACCAGCACAACTCACACATTACAGCCCTACAGCCTCCTCACCAGCACAAACTCACACATTACAGCCCCACAGCCTCCTCACCAGCACAACTCACATTACAGCCCTACAGCCTCCTCACCAGCACAACTCACACATTACAGCCCCACAGCCTCCTCACCAGCACAACTCACACATTACAGCCCTACAGCCTCCTCACCAGCACAACTCACACATTACAGCCCCACAGCCTCCTCACCAGCACTCACACACATCACAGCCCTACAGCCTCCTCACCAGCACAACACACACACACAGCCCTACACATCACCAGCACCACACATTACAGCCCCACAGCCTCCCACCACCAGCACAACTCACACATTACAGCCCTACAGCCTCCTCACCAGCACAACTCACACATTACAGCCCACAGCCTCCTCACCAGCACAACTCACACATTACAGCCCTACAGCCTCCTCACCAGCACAACTCACACATTACAGCCCTACAGCCTCCTCACCAGCACAACTCACACATTACAGCCCTACAGCCTCCTCACCAGCACAACTCACACATTACAGCCCCACAGCCTCCTCCTCACCAGCACAACTCACACATTACAGCCCTACAGCCTCCTCACCAGCACAACTCACACATTACAGCCCTACAGCCTCCTCACCAGCACAACTCACACATTACAGCCCTACAGCCTCCTCACCAGCACAACTCACACATTACAGCCCTACAGCCTCCTCACCAGCACAAATCACACATTACAGCCCTACAGCCTCCTCACCAGCACAACTCACACACACAGCCCCACAGCCTCCCTCACCAGCACAACTCACACATTACAGCCCTACAGCCTCCTCACCAGCACAACTCACACATTACAGCCCTACAGCCTCCTCACCAGCACAACTCACACATTACAGCCCTACAGCCTCCTCACCAGCACAACTCACACACTACAGCCCCACAGCCTCCTCACCAGCACAACTCACACACTACAGCCCCACAGCCTCCTCACCAGCACAACTCACAGTACAGCCCTACAGACTACCCACCAGGACAACTCACACACTACAGCCCCACAGCCTCCTCACCAGCACAACTCACACATTACAGCCCTACAGCCTCCTCACCAGCACAACTCACACATTACAGCCCTACAGCCTCCTCACCAGCACAACTCACACATTACAGCCCCTACAGCCTCCTCACCAGCACAACTCACACATACAGCCCTACAGCCTCCTCACCAGCACAACTCACACACAGCCCTACAGCCTCCTCACCAGCACAACTCACACATTACAGCCCCACAGCCTCCTCACCAGCACAGCCTCACACTACAGCTACAGCCTCCTCACCAGCACAGCCACATTACAGCCCTACAGCCTCCTCACCAGCACAACTCACACACTACAGCCCCACAGCCTCCTCACCAGCACAACTCACACACACACAGCCTCACAGCCTCACCAGCACAACCCACACACTACAGCCCCACAGCCTCCTCACCACACAACTCACACACATTACAGCCCTACAGCCTCCTCACCAGCACAACTCACACATTACAGCCCTACAGCCTCCTCACCAGCACAACTCACACATTACAGCCCTACAGCCTCCTCACCAGCACAACTCACATTACACAGCCCACAGCCTCCTCACCAGCACAACACACACATTACAGCCCAGCCTCCTCACCAGCACACACTCACACATTACAGCCCTACAGCCTCCTCACCAGCACAACTCACACATTACAGCCCTACAGCCTCCTCACCAGCACAACTCACACATTACAGCCCCACAGCCTCCTCACCAGCACAACTCACACATCACAGCCCCACAGCCTCCTCACCAGCACAACTCACACACTACAGCCCTACAGCCTCCTCACCAGCACAAATCACACATCACAGCCCTACAGCCTCCTCACCAGCACAACTCACACACTACAGCCCTACAGCCTCCTCACCAGCACAACTCACACATTACAGCCCCTACAGCCTCCTCACCAGCACAACTCACACACTACAGCCCTACAGCCTCCTCACCAGCACAAATCACACACACACAGCCCAACAGCCTCCTCACCAGCACAACTCACACACTACAGCCCCACAGCCTCCTCACCAGCACAACTCACACAGTACAGCCCTACAGCCTCCTCACCAGCACAACTCACACACTACAGCCCCACAGCCTCACCACCAGCACAACTCACATTACAGCCCACAGCCTCCTCACAGCACAACTCACACATTACAGCCCCACAGCCTCCTCACCAGCACAACTCACACACTACAGGCCTACAGCCTCCTCACCAGCACAACTCACACATTACAGCCCCACAGCCTCCTCACCAGCACAACTCACACATTACAGCCCTACAGCCTCCTCACCAGCACACTCACACATTACAGCCCTACAGCCTCCTCACCAGCACCCACATTACACACAGCCTCCTCACCACCAGCACAACTACACCCATTACAGCCCCTCACCAGCACAACTCACACATTACAGCCCGAGAGACTAAGCACCAGCACAACTCACATATTACAGCCCTACAGCCTCCTCACCAGCACAACTCACACATTACAGCCCTACAGCCTCCTCACCAGCACAACTCACACATTACAGCCCCACAGCCTCCTCACCAGCACAACTCACACATTACAGCCCTACAGCCTCCCTCACCAGCACACAACTCACACACACAGCCTCTCCCAGCACAAGCACACTTACCAGCACACAGCCTCACCAGCACAACACACACTACAGCCCTACAGCCCTCACCACCAGCACAACTCACACATTACAGCCCTACAGCCCTCACCAGCACAACTCACACATTACAGCCCCACAGCCTCCTCACCAGCACAACTCACACATTACAGCCCTACAGCCCTCACCAGCACAAATCACACATTACAGCCCTACAGCCTCCTCACCAGCACAACTCACACATTACAGCCCCACAGCCTCCTCACCAGCACAAACTCACACATTACAGCCCCACAGCCTCCTCACCAGCACAACTCACACATTACAGCCCTACAGCCTCCTCACCAGCACAACTCTCACACATTACAGCCCTACAGCCTCCTCACCAGCACAACTCACACATTACAGCCCCTACAGCCTCCTCACCAGCACAACTCACACATTACAGCCCTACAGCCTCCTCACCAGCACAACTCACACATTACAGCCCTACAGCCTCCTCACCAGCACAACTCACACATTACAGCCCTACAGCCTCCTCACCAGCACAACTCACACATTACAGCCCACAGCCTCCTCACCAGCACAACTCACACATTACAGCCCGACAGCCTCCTCACCAGCACAACTCACACATTACAGCCCTACAGACTCCCCACCAGCACAACTCACACATTACAGCCCTACAGCCTCCTCACCAGCACAACTCACACATTACAGCCCCACAGCCTCCTCACCAGCACAACTCACACATTACATCCCAACAGCCTCCTCACCAGCACAACTCACACATTACAGCCCTACAGCCTCCTCACCAGCACAACTCACACATTACAGCCCTAACAGCCTCCTCACCAGCACAACTCACACATTACAGCCCTACAGCCTCCTCACCAGCAAAACTCACACACTACAGCCCTACAGCCTCCTCACCAGCACAAACTCACACATTACAGCCCGACAGCCTCCTCACCAGCACAACTCACACATTACAGCCCTACAGCCTCCTCACCAGCACAAGTCACACATTACAGCCCTACAGCCTCCCCACCAGCACAACTCACACATTACACCAGCACAACTCACACATTACAGCCCTACAGCCTCCTCACCAGCACAAGTCACACATTACAGCCCTACAGACTCCTCACCACCACAACTCACACACTACAGCCCTACAGACTCCTCACCAGCACAACTCACATACTACAGCCCTACAGACTCCTCAGCAGCACAACTCACACATTACAGCCGTACAGCCTCTACACCAACACAGCTCACACACTACAGCCTTACTGCACCCCTTGCCCACTTAAGAGTGACAGCTTTGTACACAGGGTATGAGCGCCTCCCACCTTTTGGGAAGCATCCTGCTCGCACAGCAGCCAATTCAGCTCAGCTGCAGCAGGAAGGAGGCCCTCCAGCTGCCTCAGGAGCCCCAACGCCACCGACTGTGCAGAGTTCCCCTGAGAGTTCCCCTGCAGAGGGGAGGAGCTGTGGGCGGGACAAGATCACATGTGTACATATACCTATACACACATACACACACACACACATCCCCACACTGCCACACTTTTTCAAGCTTAGAAAAGCAACGTTAAAAAACATAAAATGCCTCCATACGGCTCGTGTGACATTTTCGAAGTGTCTGCAAGCCTCAACATGATGATTTCACTCGAAAAGACTGGCTATTTAAGGATATCAAATCGTGTATCTCTTATAAAGAAAGACATTACTTTTCGAATTCACTATGTTATTAATGTGTTTTTCAGTATGTACCAAGGTTTATTACCATAAATTTTTTTTTTTTAAACTCAGGGGTCTCTACCTCTCATCTCAATATAGTTTCCATCTCCTGCCGATGGAAAATCTTTCTCTTAAAAGAACATTATGGTTATTTTAAACTTACTACATTATGGGACTGGGTGCAAATGGATAGATGTCGGCTTGGAAACAGCAGTTAAAGCAAATCCGCCTTTTTCAGCTAGGTACATGTACTGGTAACCATAGTAATTGATACAGTTGTGAGGTTAACAAAATAAATTACATGTCTGGACAATAGGCTTTACTCTTTGCAACATACTAAAGGCAGTCTACAGGACAGGACACCAGGGCAGGTGAAGAATGGAGTAGGTGGCTTAGTGCTAGCAGGTACCATTACATGCACAATATGAGTGGACTTATGAAGCACAGAAGAAATAAACTGGGGTGCATATACATGTGCAGTTAAAGCTGAAGTACAATGGGAGCCGGTAAGCGAAAAACATGCCTGCCAAACATATGGCAGGAGTGAAAAAAATAGTGCCCACCGGAGAATTGGCGGGAGTGACAGATGGTGCCCGTGCAGTTTTTTCCTGGCATGCACTGTCACTGTATATGTGTCTATGCCCATGTGTGTTTGTGCGTGTATCAGTATGTGTGTGTGTGTGAGACGAAAATAAATAGCAGCATTACTCACCGGTACTCCGAGCTCAGGGATGAATAGCTACTGAATTGATTCATACTGGGCTTAACGTCTGAGTCTTGACATTAAAGCAAGAAAGAAAATGGAGACAAAGAGTCCAGCTTCAGGCACATGTTTCGCACACAGTACAAAAACACACAGGTATGTAAAAACAGGAGAGTGAGTACAGCATCTCCAAAGTAAATAATAGAAAAAGTGTTAGTATCACATCAGGCAGATAAGCAACACAAAGTGTTAGCACAAAATCAGGCAGTTAAGTAATGCAAAGTGTTAATATAACATCAGGCAGATAAGTAACACAAAGTGTTAGCACAAAATCAGGCAGTTAAGTAATGCAAAGTGTTAATATAACATCTGGCAGATAAGTAACACAAAGTGTTAGCACAAAATCAGGCAGTTAAGTAATGCAAAGTGTTAATATAACATCTGGCAGATAAGTAACACAAAGTGTTAGCACAAAATCAGGCAGTTAAGTAATGCAAAGTGTTAATATAACATCAGGCAGATAAGTAACACAAAGTGTTAGCACAAAATCAGGCAGTTAAGTAATGCAAAGTGTTAATATAACATCTGGCAGATAAGTAACACAAAGTGTTGGTATAAAATGAGGAAGTGACACAAATTGTTAGCATAATAACAGGCAAATAAGTAATGCAACGTGTTAGTATAACATCAGACAGAGAAGAAATGAAAAGCATTAGTACAGCATCAGGCAGATTAGAAACATAAAGTTTAAATACAACATCAGGCAGATAAGTAACACAAAGTGCAAGTGTAAAACAGTCATTCTCCACTTTAAAGAGGGGGAATTTTCAAGCCCCATCTGTTTCTCATCAACCCAGCAAAATGGGAATGAAATATGGATAAGTTTGAAATTTATTAAAATGACAACAAGTCATAAATCAAGTAATAGAATAAGTTCAAAAATAAAGGAAATAATTTCTGTTACCACCTTGCATCAAACAACTTCAAGTTCATAAATAGAGAAAATAAAGGCGCAAGTGTGTTGTAACTTTGCTTCATTTTTCCACTTTGCAATCTGTGCAAAATTTTAAAAAGGCAATGTTATGGCCCCAATTTGTTATGGCATCAATTTGTTATGGCGTCACGGACAGCAAGGGATGACAGACAAAATTCTTAAACTTCAACAGATTTAATTAAACAAACACTTAGAACTAATCTACAATCTACATCTACTGACCAAGATTGAAATAAAAAAAAAGAAGATAGTTACAGTCCCTTGGTAATTGAGATGGGCTGCTATGTTGCGATGTCCTGGGACAGGAAAATGCTCCAACACAGGCAAAAATCCACAAAAAGCTTCACAGGTCTTGAAAAGAGTGACAGGTCTGGTCAAATATATCCTTCCACAATTTCTCCTTGCAATTTCTCCTACTACCTTTCACTCAATTTTTCTCCTTATATACTCTGGGACATTCCCCTCTGAGGCATGCCCAGGACATGCCCCAAAACCTAGCTCAAGACTGAGCTTAACAAAAAAAATGTCAATACTACCATCTAGTGGCCTTTTTTTTCCACATTACACCTCCATTCCAAAAGGGAAAAATTTTGACTCATAAAGGCAAAATTTTCTTTTCAATACAAAAATGGTTAAGTAGACACTTGTATATATACGGTTCATACATTTAACACCATGCGAAGGGAAGAGATATGTGTTGGTATTGGTATGACTCTTTTCTAGATGGATAGAGGCCTTCCCAGCCACAGCTATAAATGCGATTACAATGGCTAAAGTTTTGAGTTGGGAAATTATTCCTACGTGGGGGATTCCAAAAGCATTACATAGTGATAATGGGCCAGAATTTAGAAATGAAGTGCTGGCTCGTTTGGGAGCAAAATTGGGAATAGAATTGAAAAAAACATTGCGCATATCATCCACAATCAGCGGGACTGGCAGAAAGGACTAATGGGACCTTAAAAGCAAAATTGCGCAAAGCCATGGCAGAGACTAAATGGAACTGGGTTGCATGTCAGCCATTGGCATTAACTAGCATGAGAATAACACCACAGTGGGATTGGGGTTGTCACCTTATGAAGTAGTGCATGGGAAACCTTTTGAATGTACGTGAACCACATTTATTACAGAGAACACAAGTAGAAGAAGCAACTCTGGCAGAGTATATGAATAGAATGTTGACTAACAAAAGTGAGATTCGAAATGTGCTTCCTCCCAGATCAGTAGCGGAGCTGCCACCCGGAGAGATAAAGCCTGGGGATTGGATCCTGGTGCGGAGTGTCAGTAAAAAGCGGAAGTGGAGTGACCCGACGTGGAAGGGTCCATATCAAGTGCTCCTGACCACATCGACTGCAGTAACAATCCAGGAGAGAGAGACGCGGATTCATCAGTCACATTGTAAGGTGGTATCTCCTCCTCCAGCTGGTGTGTAGGTACATCTGAATAAGTCAGGATAGACTGGGAGGGAGTCCGATTACAAAGGGGGGCGTGGCATATAGAGCTCGTCCGTCTCAACCTCGGTGAAGAACTTATTTATGCTCCAAGTCAGTAGAGACTCCGGACTTATTAATTAAAAAAAAGAAGGGTCTAATAAAATGGCTTACTTCTCCCTGTGTCTGTTCACTTTAAACATATGTAGCGCCTACAATGAATGTGAACAGTATAGTTAAATGCGTCATGGCAGTGTCTACTGCTCGTAGTGGATCAGTTTCAATAGACCCCAGTCTACCCCCACTTAATATAGTACTATACTGCACCGATAGGGATGGATATCTGAAGTTGGGAAATATGAGTTCTTATGTCCCACTCATGGTAGGCCATTACAGTTCGGAGCAGAAGTTTTGGCGATGTGTCAAAGGAAATGGCACAGAGTTTGTGGGGGTAACCTAGGGGTGCCAGGGTAAACTATTGATTTTCTGTGGGTGTCCACAAATAAGTGACTAGAACAATCGGAATGACTAACGCCCTGGGGAAGGGTTAGCATCTGGGGAGCCATTAACCCTATGATGAAACTAAATTGTTTGCATTAATGGCTGCACCAACGAGTGCTTGGAAAACCCTGATTGTAAATGACACACCAATTTCTTTTCTGTGTGACACGGGGGCATGTCGAGCTGTTATCAGGAAAGTAAGTGTAATTTTTCCACATCGGCTCAGCACTGATATGATACAAACTTGTGCTGCGAATGGGGCAATGGAACAGCGTAGCAACAGAGGAACTCAAATTTGAGGATCCTGATGAGGGAATTGCTACACGCTGCTCTGTAATAATATCCACACAGTGCCCAGTAAACCTCCTGGGGAGGGACGTAATGTCTAAACTGGGGCTCGGGGTGGTTCCTACAGGTCCTACTATGTGGGAGGCAATGCGTGTGTTCGAGGGAAACGAACAGGGTGAGATTGCGGGGGATCAGAAGGTGGTTCTGGGAACCGGACCCCCAGCAATCTACTATGCGTTGCAATTTGCAGATTGACCCCCTCGCAAGCCGATTACAGAAATGTTGCAAATAGTGCTGGGGAGAGGACTGAAGGCCCCCGTGTCTGGTGAAGTGGTGTCTGGTGAAGTATGAAATGACATATTACTATGGTACTGTCTAGTCGGCATGTTTGTCGCATGTAAGGTTGTGGGCAACACGTGGTACGTGGGTGACAGCCCACACCTAGCAGAGGGGCGTTGGAGACGACCTCTGAACAGGCGAGGCTGGTGAAACGATCAAAGCGAATGCGTCAGTCGGCGAGTGGTGCTTCTGTGATCAGTGGGCTTTGAAAAGGAGACACCGGGAAGCAGAAGGCAGAGTTCTCAACCTGGGGGAGCCCGGGTAGAGATCTCTGTGGAAAGGGATCTGGCCTGGGACTGCGCCCTGAATGGGAGATTTGAAGGATCTTAGTGGTCTAAAATATGTGCCCAAGTTGGAATTGCAAGATGCTACTACTGCTCATTGTATTTGTTGACAGCAGCACAGGGAGGGTCTGCCAGCTTATAGGGCCCACACTGTACCTATGTACCCGCTAATGATGAGGCAGGAGGGGTGATTGATCAAGCTCTGCAACGTTTGAAGGATATATCTGATGCACAGCAGCGAGACCTCGCACCAGCATCAGCAGACTCCTGGTGGGACTGGCTCCTGGCTGGAGGATGGGAAGCAGGAATTACGTCTGTATTAAGTCTTGTAGCAGGGGGATTTGCAGTATTGTTCTTCTGCAGTTGCTGTGGGGTTCCCATAATTAAAGAATTGATATCAAAAATGTTGAGTGCTAATCCACAACATCAGATGTTTCTGTTACAGGACACCAATGAAGTGTATACTCTCCCCGTGAATGAAGCACATGTCGAAAATCGAGAGAAGTGGCATGCTGGCGGATAATCAATTATAAACAGGGGGGAAATGTGGAATCATTTTTATATTGATTCATTTAATTATTATTAATTGTTTCTCCTTGCTTGCTCTGGCTCAATTTTTCTTAGGCTATGGTAGTGTACTCTTGCCTGTTTCGGATAGCCTAGGCCTTCATAGCTGTAGCTTCCACAAATTTGAACAATACGTAATTGCTTATATTTTATCTGGAGCCATGCAGTCCTGACAGGGCCAAGATGTTCTCTTTCTCTCCCAAGTTTATGTGTTCTCAGGAAAAAGAGAACAAGAAGAGCCTGGGATGCCGAACGATCAGATGTATGCATACTTCGGTGCCGGCTTTACGTGGGCTGTGTGCATCTGCAACATTCCTGTTGATACCATGATGCGTAAATCAGCTCGGGGGGGGAGGAGGATGTAAAGATGGACTCTTACTTAAACCACAGCAAAAGAGACTGTCCTTATCCTTGTTTGACTGGACTTATTGTGTGCAAGGATCCCTTCTCTGCAGATGAAGTAAACTGACCTTGATTTGGATATTGCCTTCTCTGCCTCTGTCTGATTTCTTTTTGAGTCATCTGAGTTCTGTTATGAAGGTAATACCAGGGGTATAATACCAAAATTCCAACAACAATAGGTGCACAGATTATCATAATTATAAATGGTTTAATTGAGCCCTACTTCATGCAATTGCTCTTCTGTCATCGCGGCTGGTTCAATTCCAGATGATCTCTAATTAAAAAAAAAAAAAAAAAAACGTTCAGAACAGCGCACGATTGGCTTAAGCGCTGTAGGGATGCGAAATGGGAAGGGACTGCCGGGAAGGGAAATTAAAATGATTGCCTTGTTCGTTGCTCAAGCGCCTCCTGTTGGCCAGCCGGGCGCTCGTCAGTGAGATTCTGAGCTTGCTCATGTTTGGGTATCCTCTGACCTCGTTCTGAACTTGCGATAGTTTCGACCAATGAGTGTAAAGATGCAGGGGCTGACAGGCACGTGCTTCGGAGGAGAGCCGCGGACTGTCTCTCTCTCCTGAGCTGGCAATAGGGGGTTGCATACGAGCAAGCCTTGTACTTAGTTCTCGGATTGGGCATTCCAGATTCGGGTGGGATAGGAGATGTCAAATTAAAAAAAAAAAAAAAAAAAAATGTATTATAGGAAGTTATTAATTATTGGTAGCCACTTATTTAGCCATGAAAGAGCACATGAACATACATCATGCTAAACAAACAAAATACAAGATGCTTCTTTTTAGCAAAACACAATTCGCCTCTGGCCATAGAGGACCAGCTTCTGCTCATTGTGAGTACGGACCATTGCAGACTGAATAAAACAGATACCATCTGGACAATCGCCAAAAGTATCAGCTAAATACGTACCAACACACAAAAATTTATGAAGAACAGCTTGCTTTCCGGGGCTGCACTTTAATTGGCTATTACTGGGCGTCAAATTTCTCCCTCATGATATACGAATGGAATGATAGGAATGTGGATCATAGATTGACGATTTTGGTCAAGATTTTCACAGAGTGGAGCACAACTGAACATCCGGAACATGCTCGTGTGTAAAATCTGCATTAACGTGGCAATTTTCATAGTCCTGCATGAGGCTTTGAGGTTTTTTTTTTCATACTTAAAATGAAAGCTTATTAAACATGAAAAAATATTTCAGTGAAAATTCCATACTCAATTTATAATTTCATTCATGAGAAAAAACAGTTTATATTCAAAAAATACCTTTAAAAAAATCAGACGAATTTTTTAAGGATTTTACGAATATCAACGGGAGGTAAAACGGGTGGCGACCCAAAGTAGTTGACATGTATGAATATATTAATGACTGATTATCTTGTGTTTGTTCATTTTGTTCATAGTGTATGATCTTTAATGTCAATAAACAAAGGCATTATGAAAGATGGGCACAAAATCAGCACATTTCCTCCAGTTTGCCGCTCACCACCGGCCCAACACTTTGAGAATCGTGATATAACATCAGGCAGATAAGTATAAAAAGTGTTAGTATAAAATCAGGCAGGTAAGTAACACAAAGTGTTGGAATAAAATTAAGCAGATAAGTACCACAAAGCATTAGTATAACATCAGGCAGATAAGTAACACAAAGTGTTAGTATGACATCAGGCGTATAAGTGATACCAAGTGTTAGATAAACATCAGGCAGATAGGTAACACAAAGTGCAAGGCAAACATCAGTCAGATAAGTAACCCAAACTGTTAGCATAACATCAGGCAGATAAGTAACACAAAGTTGCTTGAGTTCATCTGACATGGACTGATGCACAGTCGAAACATGTGACCTTTCCACCATTGGAGTCTTTTGCAGTCACCATATGGAACATTTCCATCAGCAATTCAATCCAAATGTTAGTACATTACATAATGTGTTGCAGCACTGTTTTCAATATAGAGGAGGGTGAATAGACTTTTCAGATCGATCATTTTTGATTATACTGCATTTGCATTTTCCATGACGAGCCAAATTCTTCAGAATTCAGATTGTAGATGATGTGTTCTCAGGGCCGCCCCTGCTAATTTCACAAAGACAACAACAAGCCACACTCTGCACGTGTTACCGCGGCGTAATTTCCTGTTCTGAGAGTCTGGCTGCTAGACTGGCCTACCTGCACTTCAGACATGACTCCAAATAAAAATACGCTGTGCTTTTTTAGGTTTGAGAGAATTATTTAATCTTTGAATCATTGTATTTCAATTCATTTCGATCAATTATTATTCCATTTACTTGTCAATATTTTGAGTTAGATACCAAGAGAATAAACAAAAAAGGTATTCATTCATAACCACTCTTATTGATATTTACTAAGGGCGGCAACATTAGTGGAGGGCACTATATTTTAGGATTCCTTCACCAGCATGCAGAGTTTAGTGAAGGTGATCAGGGGCGACGCTCATTTCTCTACCTGATACATCACTGGGGTCGTCCTCCTCAGCTGAGCTCAGGTCAAACAGCCGCAAGGACTCCTGGGAGCTCCGGGCAGATCCACTGCTACCTGTCATAGACAGAGGATCACAGGCTGTCTTGTCAAATCACCAACAGATATTTCTTTCAAATCATTAACAGATAACCCAAACAAATCACTCGCAATAATCCCATAACATCAGATGAAGATAATCCTGTCAAATCACTCATAGACAACCCCATCCAAAGATAATTTATCAAAACACTCACAGCTTACCTCATGAAATCATGAAAACATAATCCCTTCAAATAATTCACAGATAATTCAGTGAAATCAAATACAAATAAAACCAATTTAATGAAAAATATATAATCCAATCATGCCACTCAGAGATAATTGAATAAAGTCACCAATTAAAAATCCCATCAAATCACTCACAGAAAATCCCATTAAAATCACAAAGATAATATCACATTAGTCAAAATAAATTTTTTTTAAGAAATTTGGCATGTCCAATTCCACCTGAATCTGGATGCCCAATCGGCAAACTGTTTGTACATGGCTAATGATGCCATCTCAGGAGAGCGCAGAGTTTGCAGAGCTCCTGCGAAACAGACCCTGTCAGTCACTCGCTCTTTAAACACGCAACGTTAAACCTCTCACAGACCGGCTGTAAGAAACCCAAACATTCGCTTGCTCAGAATTTTACAGATGAGAACCCAGACGGCCAGAGAGAGTCGCTTGAGCAACGAATCATGCCAAACCAAACCAACTGTATCCCTCTCATACTCCTGAGCAGCATAGAACTAATTATGCACCGCTCTGGAATCAGCCGTGGCATTGATCGAATCTGATCCGACGCTGTGGTGGCCACTCCTGCAAGGCGGTACAGCCCCTTTCATCAAGTGAGCCAACTCTGCAGCCACATTGTTTACAATCTCATGAAATTGCTCAAATAATCCAATAAAATCATGCACTTTAAGTCCCATCAAATATCATCCAGATAATCCAATCAATTCACACACTAAAAGTGCCATCAAATCCCACACCGATAATCCAATCAAATCACCCGCTAAAAGTGCCATCAAATCCCACAGCGATAATCCAATCAAATCACCCGCTAAAAATGCCATCAAATCCCACAGCGATAATCCAATCAAATCACACACTAAAAGCACTATCAAATCCCAAACCGATAATCCAATCAAATCACACACTAAAAGCACTATCAAATCCCAAACCGATAATCCAATCAAATCACACACTAAAAGCACTACCAAATCCCACACCTATAATCCAATCAAATCACCCGTAAAAGTGCCATCAAATCCCACAGCGATAATCCAATCAAATCACACACTAAAAGCACTATCAAATCCCACACCGATAATCCAATCAAATCACACACTAAAAGTCCCATCAAATCCCATATCGATAATCCAATCAAATCACACCACACACTAAAAGCACTATCAAATCCCACACCGATAATCCAATGAAATCACACACTAAAAGAGCTATCAAATCCCACACCGATAATCCAATGAAATCACACACTAAAAGTGCCATCAAATCCCACACCAATAATCCAATCAAATCACCCGCTAAAAGTGCCATCAAATCCCACAGCGATAATCCAATCAAATCACACACTAAAAGCACTATCAAATCCCACACCGATAATCCAATCAAATAATACACTAAAAGCACTATCAAATCCCACACCGAAAATCCAATCAAATCACACACTAAAAGTCCCATCAAGTCCCACACCGATAATCCAATGAAATCACACACTAAAAGCACTATCAAATCCCACACCGATAATCCAATGAAATCACACACTAAAAGCGCTATCAAATCCCACACGATAATCCAATGAAATCACACACTAAAAGCGCTATCAAATCCCGCACAGACAATCCAATCAAATCACACACTAAAAGTGCCATCAAATCCCACAGCGATAATCCAATCAAATCGCACACTAAAAGCACCATCAAATCCTACACCGATAACCCAATCAAATCACACACTAAAAGCACTATCAAATCCCACACCGATAATCCAATCAAATCACAGACTAAAAGCACTATCAAATCCCACCGCGATAATCCAATCAAATCGCACACTAAAGCACTACCAAATCCTACAATGATAATCCAATCAAATCACACACTCAAAGTCCCATCAAATACCAAAAACACTAGACAGTCTGGTCACTACGACTGCATGGTTGTAGCCCCTGAAAGCTGCTTCTCCCCTTTTATGCACATTATTCGGCCAATACTGTTGCCATGGCGACCAAAATCGATAGGTGTCATAACTTAAATATAACACATGTCCATACCAAAATATGAAAGTAATCGGTCAAAAATTACAGCCTGTTCCACAAGGAAGTGTCTACGGACGCGGCGGTGGAGACGACAAGCGTGAATCCATAGTAGCCACCCAACTTCGTCCAGGGGCTACAATTACCACACTGGCACCAAAATAAATAGTGGACAATAAGGACTCAAGACCTATTTGCGTTTGGACATGGTGTGTAAAATTATATGCAAATACACTAGACAACAGTCCATCCACAGCTCCAACCACAATGTTTACACATGGAAACTGGTTCTTGGTTAAAAACGCTTTTCCATTTTTATAAGGGGATACCCCAACAGCTTCTCTTTCAACCCACTATCACAGATTACCGCTCTATGGCTGGGAATAATACAGATATGTGGAAATTTCAAAATCAATCTAAATTTACATTTTTTCCAGTTAAAATACCACAAAGCCTCTAAACTGTAAGATAGGGTATTATGCCAAATTCTGACTGTTGTAGATATTCAATATTAGTCTAAAATTTTGCATTCCCATGACCTGACATTGGTTCATCATTCCCTCAAAGTTTGAAGCAAATCTAAGAAGACGAGTTGGGAGCCCCTTGTTGATTTGACACAAAATGACCCACACGGATAATTCATCAAATCACTCACAGATAATCCCTCCAAATCACTCATAGACAATTTCACAAAATCACTCACAGAGAATCCCATCAAATCACTCACAGAAAATCCCACCAAATCACTCACAGATAATCCCATCAGATCACGCACAGATATTCTCACTAAAACATGCAGAGAGAATCACACCAATTTATGCACAGGGAATCCCACCAAATAACACATAGAAAATCCAAACACACAGATAATTACATTAAATCACTCACAGAGAACCCCACTAATTCATGCACAGAGAATCCCATCAAATCACATGCAGAGAATCTTAACAAATCACTCACAGAGAATCCTGTCAAACTACTCACGGATAATCCCACAAAATCATGCAGAAAATCCCACCAAATCACTCACAGATAATCCCATCAAATCATACACAGATAATCCCATCATATCACTCACAGCCGCATGACTGAAGCTAAGCAGGTGTGGGCTTGATCAGTACTTGGATGGGAGACCACCTCGGAAAACCAAGCTGCTGCTGGAAGAGGTGTTGGTGGCCAGTAGGTTGCGATCTTCCCTCTGGTGGAATAAACCCCAATGCCCCAGTGCAGTGACGGGGACAATGTACTGAAGGAGACGCCGTCTTTCGGATGAAACGTTAAACCAAGGTCCTGACTCACTGTGGTCATTAAAGATCCAATGACACTCTTTGACAAGAGTAGGGGGGTTCCCCGGTGTTATGGCTAAATTCCCAACCTGGCTCTTTCGACCTGCCACCTAATCATCCCCTGATCTAATTGGCTGTGCAAATTGTCCTCTCCCTCCACACCTCAACCCCCAGGGCTCCCTTGAAAGAGATTTTAACCTCAATGTGATTTCCCTGGTTAAATAAGGGCTAAAGAAAAAAAATAAAAAAACAGATAATCCCACCAAATCATTCATAGAGAATCCCACCAAATTATGCACAAAGAATCCCATCAAATTACACACAGTCAAATCACTCACAGATAATCCTGTCAAATCACTCACAGTGAATCCCACTAAATCATGTAGAAAATCCAATTAAATCACACACAAAGAATCCAATCAAATTACTCAGATAATCTTGTCAAACCAACCATGGAAAATTCCCCCAAATCACACAAAGAGAATCCTGTCATATCACTGAACAAGAATCCCATCAAATGGCTCACATATAATCTTTATCAAATCACTCACAGCAAATCCCATTAAATCACATAGATAATCCCATTAAATCACTCACAGATAATCCTATCAAATCACATGCAGATAATCCTGTCAAATCACTCACAGATAATTTTGTCAAATCACTCAAAGAGAATCCTACTAAACCACACACAGAGAATCCCATCAAATCACTCACAGATAATCCCACCAAACCATGCGGAGATAATCCAACCAAATTACGCAGCGGCCAGCAGTAAAATCCCACATATAATCCCATAAAATCATTTTTAGATAATCTCATGAAATATCTCACAAATAATCCCATGAAGTCACTCATAGATAATCCCAGCCTAAAATAATCAAATCAAATCACTCACAAATAATATCATAAAATAATTCGCTGACAGGCCCGTCAGAACAATACCACTAAAGATTGCATGGGTCAGGGTATCACCGGGCATGCTGGGTAAATCGCTCACAGGGCATGCTGGGTGAATCGCTCACAGGGCATGCTGGGTGAATCGCTCACCAAGGTGTATCCGACGGTAATGCAGCTGAGGTCCACTGTGCCACAGCACCTCCATCAACTGCTGGATCTCCGAGTCACAATCCTCATCTTCATCACCTTCATCATCCTCTCTGTCCCGCAATCTCCACTTCAGCAGCTCAATGGCTGCAATCAGGGAGTCCGAGATGCTGAAGTGAGCATTCTCCTATACACACAAACACTTGCACAAACGCGCACATACACATATACACAAACACACACACACACACACACACACACAGGAAATTACTTAGTTACTGTCTGTCAGATCCCCAGAAATGGGCCCAAGACATAATGGATTATACCGATCAGGACCTCTGTGCTGTAGCCACGCTGTCTAAAGGCTCTACCCCTTACCTTCTCCAGATCGGCACAGCTACCGAAGTCCTGATTCCTCAGAACGCTAAGGAGGCTTCGCCTTTCCTGTGGTCCCCAGCTGTCCTGCGAGCAGTCTGTACACACACATGCGCACGCACATTTACACACACATGCATACACACACACACATATTTACACACAAACACACACACACATACACAGACTTAGGGTAAACAAGACACTCCATTCATGCAAAATATTGCTTGTAGTGCAAATTAATTTGTCACTAAAACTGAAACATACACAAATCTGCTGATTTAATCGTTCTCACAGCGGCTCATTTGAAATCAGTACAGACACTCCCCGGAAGGTCATTACTGACACTCGCCTGAAGGTCATTATTGACACTCACCTGAAGGTCATTACTGACACTCACCTGAAGGCCATTACTGACACTCACCTGAAGGTCATTACTGACACTCGCCTGAAGGTCAATACTGACACTCACCTGAAGGTCATTACTGACACTCACCTGAAGGTCATTATTGACACTCACCTGAAGGTCATTACTGACACTCACCTGAAGGTCATTACTGACACTCGCCTGAAGGTCATTACTGACACTCGCCTGAAGGTCATTATTGACACTCACCTGAAGGTCATTACTGACACTCACCTGAAGGTCATTACTGACATGAGGCCTCAAATAGTCATTTTTTAGGACAACGCCACTTGGTCTTTTAAAATTGGGGCATCATGGCCAAAATGTAGGGCACCAAAGGCCAAAACCAAATTAATCAATTTTGCAAGAAAAATAAGTGATAATTACATTGTTTGAAGATAAAACAGTATAAATCAAGTATTAGGAGCCAGACAGTGTATTGATAAACCAAGATTTTACTTTTTCATTGTTACATTTTTTATTCAAATTTCAGCAATTTATCGACTGAACAATCAAGACTAATACATGACCCATAATAAGCAGTGGCGGCGCCAGAACTGAAAATTTGGGGCCCACAGAACATCCCCCTACAGCAGTGGTTTTCAAAATCGCTCTTGGCGCCCCACTGTGTATGCTGGTTTTTGTTCCAACCACAATTGTATTCACAGGGCCTTAACAAGCTGTTTATGTCTTAGTTAGGTGTTTTTCATGTTTAGAGTTAATTACTCTCTTTATCCAAATTTTATAGAAGCAACCATACAAATGAAGAATAAAATACCATTGAAGATAGTATGTTTATTTCTATATTGAAAGTAATTTCAAGTAATATAGCATTTTAAACAGATCAAATAAGACACTGATAAAATCAGTAAACCCCAAATTAGGTTGCTGGTCACAAGTGTTTTGAGTTCTTTCAAAAAAATTTACATGAACCTAATAGCTTAACTTAACACAAAACTGGTTTGACTCATTTATCATTTGCTGGTCGAATAAATTTGTTATAATGTTCCCATTAAATTTCACCAATTAGGAGCCTCCTAATTCTTAAATTTGATTGGTTACACTGTTTTCTCTCATTTTACGCTGTTATTTTCCATACAATGCAATGAGGGTATGGTACGGTTTTTGTTTATTCTTGATAGCATACACACATATTTCTGTTAACATGTGGGTTAAGAGGGCAAATAACTGCTCTAAACATTAAATGCATTTAAATAAGACAAATCAGCAGCTTGTTAAAATCCTGTGATTACAATTGCGGTTGAACGAAAACCAGCATACACAGTAGGTCCCCAGGAACGACGTTGAATACCACTGATCTTAGACAATAGACCCTTTCGGTTTAAGGACGTGAAAAAGCGAGATTTGGAGTTTGCATGCTCTTTGCAGAGTATGTGGGGCAGAAGATGCACAAATCGCATTGAAAAGGTGGGGAATTACGTATAAATTCTTTCGCTTTCCCCGAGGTAAAAGGCAGCTTACAGCGTGGATTCAGACTATAAACAGGAATAATTTTTGCTCAAGAACATTCTAGGGTGTGCAGCGAACATTTTGTGTCTGGATGGCGGATGAAGAATTCTGTATTCAACCTACGCCAGTATTGATCGATGTTTGGGTACCCAGAGAAACATTAGGATATGTAAACACGCAAGCATACGTCCAGTTAAGGAAATTTAGAGTTTAGTTTGAAGTGCTGCTATTCGTGTCAGTAGCATATCGTTAACGGCGGCTGCCATGTCACTGATGACACACCGGGTTACTAGGGCAGGCGCAGCATATGTATTCGCGATGTTAAATATAAATGCTAAATTCTAAACCCCCTTCTCGCTGATAAAAACCCCCTAAAACATATTGGCGCCTCCCTTATAAAATCGTTCTGGCAAATAAAAAGCCGGAAAAAGTGGAGGTTGGATAAGAAATTCTTTCCCCCTGACAATATAGCTAGACTAAGCTCCATTAGTTTTCTCTGAAAAACTGAAAGCATTGACTTCCTCAGCACAACGGAGGCTTGAGAGACTATGTCGGCGAGATACTGTCAAGGTTAGTCCTTGACGTTGTTATTTTCAGCACAAATGAAAATCCGAAATTAAATTTGTAGCGTTCAGTCAAACAGTAATGATATGGCCTTGTATTTTACATGTGTACCTGCGCACTTATCCATGTTGAGAGGAGATTAGGAACAAGTGTGCTTGCCAGTTATTTTGAGCAATGCGAGTTTATCGCGAGAACACTGTAGCCATTAGCTGACTTATGGCGCGGGACCCAATCAAAGTGGTGTTCATGACATTATTTCACGTCCGCAAAACTAACTGGCAAGCAAATTCAACTTTGTTGGCTATATATAGCAGGTAATTATGAAATCGAAATCACAAGGAAACGAAATGAAAACCACACCTACACTTAGCTCTGAGGTGCGAAGTTCTATAATGTAAGCCCCTCAGAGCTGACCTAGACTGTAATTTTATTTTTATTTAATTTAATCCTTATTTAACCAGGGAAGTCCCGTTGAGATCGAAATCTCTTTTTCAAGGGGACCCTGGGGGATGAGGTGGGGAGGGAGAGGGCAATTTGCACAGCCAATTAGATCAGGGGATGATTAGGTAAACGTCGTATGGCACTAACATTCCCCCTTTGGCTTGATATTTGTTTGCGTAGAGTTTACCATCTACTTAGCGTTGTATATAGCCTATAGGATCGAACAAAGCCAGTCCCTTTTCAAAATGTGGATACAAAAACTGGACACTGCAACAACAACAACAGCTTGAAACAACAACAGATGAAATAATTCTTTGTCAATTAGTGGGCCAACTTCAATAATTTAATATCAGCCAGTACCTTAACTATATTTCTCCGATCAGATCACTTTTTCCTTTTAGCTTGCATCGGTGTGAGATCCTTTCGCTTGTAGGGAAACACAGAGCGAAGTCAACATTATTTGGGTCAACAAAGTCGGGCCAGCTGCTGACAAAATGAGTACTGCAGACTCTAGTGTGATTATTCGGGACAAAGTTCTTCTGATTATAGCTGGAATCCACGCCTGTCGTTGTCTCTTCCCACGAGCAACACAAAAAAACCTAATGCCCCCATCTTTATGACACCGGTTTGTGCACCCCACCACGCAACAAGTAGCCACTATATTTCCTTTTGCCCCACATCAGCTCTATTGCGCCTGCAGACTTCCGGCCTTAAACCGAACTCGTCTGTTTTGTCTTGACTTGTTCTCAGTCATTTTCGTAATAAAGAATAGATTCACTCTGAGAGCACTCCACACTATCAGGTGCTGCTAATTCTCCCCCCTTAGGTGTGATGACAATCATTAATTTGGACGCCTAATTTGGTGCATTTTAATCAGCATTATTAACAAGCGGCCCGTCGGCCTAGAGAACTCCACTGAGGATGAGTGAAATGTCCATGTCATAACTTAATTTCAGAAATCCTTGAAAAGTATTGCAATATTAACACATATGACACATTTGGTAACCAGAAAATGCTGTGAACCAGATTGGTGTCTGAACTTATGTAGTATAACAATAGAACCACGCTGCAAATTGCAATCATTGATTTCAATCACCTAACCAGCAAGCAATACTAACAACCACCTATCACTAACACTGTGATAGGACAATATGATGCGGAACAATATGATCCAGAACAATTAATCCAGAACGGTGATTCGGAACAACATGATCCAGAACAATGATCGGGAACAACGTGGGGATATTCAGAACATCATAAGGAAGGCTCACAACAAATTAGACAAAAAGTTATCAGACAGTTTTTGAGATATTAATGACAGACTGAAAAAATTAGCACAAACACTGATTTTCTATGTCCGAAAGGCTGAATTTCTCAAAAACCGGGACGTAGAATTTTCTAATTTTCGCAGGGGAACATCAGAACATCATAAGGAAGGCTCACAACAAATTAGACAAAAAGTTATCAGACAGTTTTTGAGATATTCAAATTTGAAGTAAAAAGTTGACGCCAGACAGACAGACAGATGGAAAAGCTCCGCTGACTGTGACTATTGTCACAGCGGAGCTAAAAATTGCATACCTGTTAATTCTCACATATAAGGCATGAGTCTGACGCTTTTTCGTGGCATATCACGTTCTCATGCCGTAGTCTTACATTTAATAAGAAAAGTGAAGATAAAAAAAAATTTTAATTCGGCAAACAGTAATATATTTAATTGCCCAGTCCCACTTTTTAATCAACCCACCCTGAACCGAGAGTGAAAGGCAATATTCCATTGGAATGCAGATCAGTCATTATTCAATTAACGCGTATTTAAGAGATTATCACGCGAATTGAAGTCTTAATGCATGAAAGTTTTTTGGTTTTTAAATGATGAATTTAAACGATCATGAAGTTCTAGTTAAATCGCTTGATGTTGCGTGGGAGTTTCAGAGCAGTTTGTCTTTCACAAAGCATAGGCCTATTTATAAGTAAATTATTGTTTTCTGTACTGAATTTAGCCCCTTATTTCGTTGTCGTTAGATCGCAGGGGGAGAGAAGCAGTGTCTTCAATTGCCAAGGGATTATTACTTTAATTGGAAAATGTGTCAATACAGGAAACTACAGCACTGGACGCACTGAGTGAATGCTCTCTCCAGCTCGCTCTCAAAGTTTAGTTTCTATCAAAGGAAGTTATACGACCTTCATTTTCACCCAGCCTTAAAACATATCTATATTTTCATACAGTATTTAATTGCTTGTGCATAAAGCATAATGTGAGTTGATGTTGCTCAAGCCGGAAGCATGTGGGGTTGTACGATACCAACCTCACGCAATGTCGTCGTATTCTTGAGTAAGTGAGAGTGTCGTTGGTCACACGAAGTGCAGAAAAGTCCAGCGCAGCGGGATGACGGAAGCCGCACAGCTCAGTCGCTCTGTCGAAAATGGCCACTTCGGGTAATTTTTGGGCACCACGGCCACTTGAAAAAAGGGCAAGCCAAACTGGCCATTCGAGTAGTAGGGCATTATGGCCACACAGGGGGGCAACCACGGCAATTGCGGCTAGGCCGTGGTATAATTCATGCGCTATGACACTCACCTGAAGTTCATTACTGACACTCGCCTGAAGTTCATTACTGACACTCGCCTGAAGTTCATTACTGACACTCACCTGAGTTGACGGAGCGAGAACAGGTGCGGACTTTGTTGTCCTGGGAGGAGAAGAGTCCGTAGTTTTCCACACTACTTTCCTCTGCAGGTGTAAATCACAAATAACCCTAATCACCACACAGCACATGAAAAAATAATCATCACAAAGGAAAGTGCTGCCCAAAAAAACATATGAATGTGCACAAAATAATGCTAAAATTCAAACAGCACGCACTAAGACTTACTCCAAAAATTCACCTTGCAGTTGTGTACAGGAGCACGTGTGTGACAATATTTCTGTACCATGGTTAAGCAACATATTTTCTAATTAGCAATTGAATCATTGGAGTGAGAACACAATTTTCCCTGGAATATCATTTTTAATGAACAAATTATCATATAAAATTAACCAGCAAGCACAGCTGATCCAGTGCAGTGAAATCAGGTGTTACACACAGAGGGAGAGAGAAATAGTCCAGGGCAGTTGTGCCAACCTGCCACAGAATCCTGTTTTAGTGATGACGTTCCAGTGGGCAAGTCCGCAATGCAGCCAGAGGGCGACAGAGGACCCAATAAAAAGTGATGGAGCAGAAGAGCAAGACCCAGGCTAGAGCATAGAGTGGAAAGAAAAGGAAAACCTTCACCAACATACACACAAACACAAACTCTTCCATCAACAGGAACCCACATTGCAAAACAAGAAATACCCCAAAGCACCTTAACTATCCAGCAAACAGACAGGAAATACCCATTTACACCCAAACACTACATACAAACAGGAACCCTAATGTAGACACGAAATACATTAAACACCCAAACTCTTCAGCAAACAAGAACCCCGGCGCACAGATGGGAAACATACTTTGCCATGTCACAGTTTTCGCATAGACGCACACACATACACTAGGGCTGGGACGATTCTGAATCGATTCTTTTTTAAGGCGTAGTACCACCGCCTGCTGCCATGGGGCGAACATCCGAGCTTTACCTTTTCCTTTATCAAACCCAACGCAGGTTGAATGAAAGCGCCAAACATCAAAGGGCATTTGAAATGCTTCCGGAAAAAAACTTGACTGACATCAGTATTTTTCGGCGACATGCAGCACGAAGCCAAGTAAAGGACTACAGAATCGTCTCTTATTAACCAATTAGGCTACTCTAAGAAAAGTAACCTGTTCCAGTTTACTTGCTTGATTAGCAATCAAATGGTGGATGCGTTTACTCTCCAAGTTGAATGAGTAGAGCTGTTTATTAAGATAGCATGTTTGATTGCTGCATTTTGAAATTTAAATAGAACAGCACAACATGAACACGATTACCATTGCCACGGCATTTCGTGCGACTGTGATAATTTATATCTCACATTCACGTTTCATCCGCTTTACAGAATGTTTTCAACCTTGTGTATTTTTTAGACGCTTGAAATCCAGGGCGATCTGAAAACAAATGTCTGTTTTGATTTAATCATTATAGATCTCCTAAAAATACTACAATGAGAGATGAAATGCAGAGTTGGGATATGGTGATGTTGAACGAGGATTTTTTTAAAAGTATGATAAGACCACTTGCCGTCATGGGGTCGCGTGTAATTTCTTGAAACATACACACCTGAAGTGGCTTAAACTATTTAAAGGTTACCTATTATGTCATTTTTCCAAGTTTATATTTTGGTCTTTGACTCCCCTAGAGCACTCCTGATCGCGCAAAGTAAAAAAAGGGTTCTTATTTCGCTCATACTGCCATCCTCAAAAAACCCCATTTGTAGTCCATAGTGGTCTCTGCCTGAAACGCCTCACTGGGGTGGCTCTTCGCTATAGCCCCCCACTCCCCGTGTGCCCACTTTCTTCTGACTGGCCAGCTCTGTGGAGGGCGGAGTTGGGCGGGACAAGGCAGCAGAACGCAGTTTTCCGTGTCCGGCTCCCCAGAGTGAAACCTGAGAGACGTCTGCAATCTGATAAGGAAGCGGCAGGCAAATTCCGGAATCTAACGCAGTACATGTGTATAGATCTAATGAAATGAACTTGTTCTAATAAACGCAGCGCCGAAAGTGGAGGACGCACTGCAAAAGTCTGGCAGCTCAAGCACAAATTTGCTATCGGCTACAGTTTGCTACGGCGACAGTGGTGAGTACAGCGGTTCCTCCATTCTGTAGCTAGGATGCAGGGAAAGCTAGAATCCACCTTATTTAGACACATTTGTAGAACGGGTCGACATGCCCAAGTGTAGACCGGAGACCGTAGAAATCCGGTGGGTCTGAGTTTAGAGGGAAACATGGACAGTGAGGAGCAGCTAAAAGTGGACCAACAGCTTATGGACTGCTTCGGTGTGTATTAGGACCTGCGAGTTCGTGTACATCGCTGTGGTGTGTTGTTAGCGTGGAGAAACTAACAGCTTCTGCGCTGGTATATGACGGAGGGGCGAAAGGTCCAGGCTAAACGGCCTTTTCGGAAATTGCCTGTGGTAATGGTTTACTTATTGCTTCGGAATGACCAGCTTTTCCTCGCGGAAAATGGACGAGGTATGGATAATGCTAAGAGCTAGATAGAGCTCCGGTTATGTCATGAACATAATGCAGGTTTTACAGACCGGTAGTTCGTTCCGTTTGCGTGAAGCGTTGCTTATGTGGAGCTAGCGAATCGATCAGTTTTACAGGAAAGAATTTAATATTCAATCGATGGCAATGCAGACATCGTTTGTCACACACCGAACACGTTATAGCCTGCGCGCTTCCTTATTGCTTTCACCGGTAGCACCAGAGAGCTTGCCCAGACATTGGAGATGTCTCAGGCTGACCTCGGTCATGGATAAGTAAAGCGATCGTTCCACAAGCACCCAAAAACTCACCCCAAGCTCTGCAAAACCTACGTCTGGTCTAACTGCAGCCCAACTCGGCAGACACATACAGCACCTCTCCGGTTAGCTTCAACTGTAGTGGCTACAATCAGGCAACGTTATGATGAAACTCTCACATTAATGCTTACCGAAGTAACACAAGCATACTGATCAGAATCGCTGCATATAAGTTAACCAGGAGCATTTTTAATTAGCAGAGCACGCGAACTAACATGCAGTAGCTGATGAGCGGTCATGACTTTGAATGTAATCTGTCGCGCAAAAAATTTGTTTCGTGTCCGGTGTGAAAGCTGCTTAACGCGTGTGTTCGCGTCTTTGCATTGACTTTGAATGTAGGCTAATAAGTCCCGCGAATAATTCGTTTCGTGTCCAATGTGAAAGCAGCTTTATGGATAGTACGCGACAACAAGAGAGAGCTCGGTTATGTTATGAACATAATACAGGTTTTGCAGACCGTAAGTTCCGTTAGCATGGACAAGTTGCTTATGTGGAGCCAGCGAATCGATCACTTCTACAGGAAAGAATTACCTATTTGATCTCTGCCTTTTTCAGCTTTTTATTAGCCACAACAATTTCTAAAGGGGGATGAAATTATGTCAAGGTAGTGCAGAGAAATCATTTATAAACCAGTAGAGCTTCTGCGTTTCGCATTGCTTTCACGGTAGCACCAGAGAGCTTGCTCAGACATTTGTGAAGCATCCGGCTGATCCCGGTCATGGATAAGTGAAGCGATCACTAACTGTAGTGGCTACAATCGGACAACGTTATGATGAAACTGCCACATTGATGCTTACGAAGTAACACAAGCATACCGATCAGAATTACTGCATATAAGTTAACCAGGAGCATTTTTAATTAGCAGAGCACGCAAACTAACATGCAGTAGCTGGTAACCGGCGGTCATAACCACAGAGACAAACCCTTGCAATACAGGTTTTACAGACAGCAAGTTCTGTTACTGTGAACAGTTGTACCAAGCATCCAAATTACAAACAAGTATTAAAAGTTAGCTTCAAATGAGGTTTATGTTCACACACCTTCTGTAAAATTTCCCTGATATCACTCTTGCATATTTAGGACACAAACATTAGCAACAGTAACTTGGCTACGTTAGCCGCTGTGCTACAGCCACAATCAACTGGCTATCACGTCAGGTTGGCTTATGCAGTAAAAGCAACTTACAGCTTCTGTGTCTGTGAGTCACGCGGACAGTCGCGACCAATACAGGCTTTATCTTCAGATATTTTACAAAGCCTGTGTTTAAGGCCAGTTGTTAGTGCTAACTATCACTAGCAGTCCTGCTAGCCACCCGTAACACGTTAGCTTCACTTGCATTATTTGCTGTTATATCGTTACTTACAGCTTGTGGCTCCGGCGCTTGATCGATGCAGCTGCTTCAGGTTTGAGAAGCAGCTGAAACGCTTGTCCTGTGTCGAATTATCCTTTATTGATAAAGCTGCCTTTGGTGAAATGCTGAGCACAATCAGCTAACGTTCCCTTTTGGCGTGGCTGTTTGCTGCAAACAAAAAAAAGCTACCCATTGATTTCTGGTGGCATCCTCTTTTGGAAGAGAAATAAGTGTTTTTTCTTCGCGTCCAAAAGTAAACGGACAAGCAGCTTTGGGAGAGATACTGACAAAACTGCACCTCAAATGATATTTGGTTCTTCTTTTGTATTTCCAAAAGTGTCGATGCTAATAAGGCATAGTATGATCTGCCGTTGTTAGTGCCTGCTAGAATAGTGTCCGGTGTGGGCAGGTCCAGCGCCGTGATTGGCTCTGGCTAGGTCTGTACTAATTGGACGGCACAACCGGACGTCAGGTTTTGCCCAGATCTTGCGAAGATCTTGGGAGGAGCTGTTCAGAGAGGAAATCACGTTCACAAAATCACGTTCTTGGATTACGGCAAAACCCCTGTATCTTATGTTTAGAAACTTTTCAGTGGTTGAGTGGACAACTAACATTATAACATTACTAATATGTATCAAAAGTGTTATGGCCCCAATTTGTTGTGGCGTCAATTTGTTAGGGCCCCAATTTGCCATGGCGTCACGGACAGCAAGGGATGACAGACAAACTTTTAAAACTTTAACAGATTTAATTACACAAACACTTTGAACTAATCTACACTCTACCCTACTGACCAAGATTGAAATAAAAAAAAAAAGATAGTTACAGTCCCTTGGTAATTGAGATGGGCTGCTATGTTGCGATGTCCTGGGACAGGAAAATGCTCCAACACAGGCAAAAATCCACAAAAAGCTTCACAGGTCTTGAAAAGAGTGACAGGTCTGGTCAAATGTATCCTTCCACAATTTCTCCTTGCAATTTCTCCGACTACCCTTTCACTCTCTCAATTTTTCACCTTATATACTCTTGTCCAGCCCCCTCTGAGGCATGCCCAGGACATGCCCAACCTAGCTCCAGACTGGGCTTAACAAAAAAAAAATGTCAATACTGCCATCTAGTGGCTTTTTTTTCCCCCCCACATTACAAAAGAAGGATCAGCATCATAGGTCCCCTTTAAAAGACGCCTGAGTTTAGATTTCGCTAATTGCAAGTGCTCCGCCCTTCCTTAAATCTGCTCCCGTGTACTTGTCCTAAATAACAATCAAGCAATTTCAGTAGCCTTTCACGATTAAGATGTGATGGTGAAAAGCAAACCAAACTGGGCTACGGTGTTAGAGTGAAAGAATGCCAATACTTTGAATAATTTAAAAAAATCTTTCTCTGAATTGTATCTCTCATTGTAGAATTTTAGGACATTATTAAAGATTAATTTAAAACAGATTTGTTCTAAGATCGCCCTGGATTTTAAGTGTCTAAAAAATGCACAAGGTGGATAACATTCCGAAAAGCGGATGAAACGTGAATGTGAGATATAAATTATCACAGTTGCACAAAATGCGTGGCAATGGAAATCGTGTTCATGCTGTGCTGTTCTATGGCCATTTAAATTTCAAAATGCAGCAATCAAACATGCTGTCTTAATAAACAGCTCTATTCATTCAACTAAGAGAGTAAACGCATCCACCATTTGATTGCTAATCAAGCAAAGTAAACTGGAACAGGTTACTTTTCTTAGAGTAGCCTAACTGGTTAATAGGAGACGATTCTGTAGTCCTTTATTTGGCTCCAAGCAGCATGTTGCAGAAAAATACTGATGTCAGTCAAGTTTTTTTTCCGGAAGCATTTCACATGCCCTTTGATGTTTGGCGCTTTCGTTCAACCTGCGTCGGGGTTGATAAAGGAATAGGGAAAGCTTGGATGTTCGCCCCATGGCAGCAGGTAGTGGTACTACGCCTAAAAAAGAATCGATTTAGAATCGTCCCAGCCCTAACATACACACACATGCACACACACACTGCTCACCACTGTCGTGTTTCTGTGCGATACTCGTGTCAGACAGTGAACGGCCATGGCCCTTATTGCTCTCCTCCGGTCTGCTCTGTCCCTCAGAGTAGGAAGCTCGGCGCTGTTTGCAGACAGACAAATACTGGAGCCCGTCTGTCACAGTGCCATCTGCAGGGTCCCCCAGGTACTGCATGGGAGTGTGCGGCTCTGTCAGCCAGATCTGGGGTACGGCTATGGAGTTACTCTCAGGGAGCACATCATCTGCCAGGGAGACGACCCCAGCACACAGAGGGGTCAGTCACACGTATAGATGTGAGCACACACACTCATACTTGCACACACACACCCATACTCTGACACACACATACACTCATGCAAACACACATGCTCAAATATGTACTGTAGATACATGGGCTCACATACAAACATACACATACATACTCTGACACACACACACTTTCACACTCCCGCACACATGCACTCTCGCATTGGCGCACGCACACACACACACACACACACACACACTCATACGCAGACACACATCAATTCCGGCCCTTGCAGGAACTCGACTTGGCCCCTGACCCTGAGAGTGAGGGGACTGATGAGCATCAGGGCAGCCTGTTGGCCTCTACCCCTCAGAAAAGAGAAGATGGTGAAAGTGGGGGACTCAGTTATTAGAGGGGTAGATGGCATAGTCTGTCCGCGCAACAAGGAGTCTCGTTAGGATAGTAAAACCGTAGAAGAGTAGCAATGCCTGTCGGTTGTTGGATCTTCCACTTTCCCAGTTTCCACACGCGTGTGTAGAAGATGGCTGCCTGACTAAATCTGGAGATGAAGGTTAGCATCATGGACACCTATCTGCTCTTGGAGAGGATAACTTAAGTTAATTTTGGGAACACATGGTAAATGGACTGCATTTTATATAATGCTTTCCAGTCACATGACCCCAAAGCGCTTTACAATTATGCCTCTCATTCACCCTGATGGCGGAGGCTGCCATGCAAGGCGCCAGCCTGCACATCAGGAGTCATAACTCAAACAGCTTTCTGAGTCTGTTAGCAGCTATGTCTGTGTGTTTTGATGTAGTTAGCAGCTCAACACATACCCATTAGCTGTTAGCCGGATTAGCTCCCGCTTCAGCAGTGCTAAGCTGGTAACAAATGGTCTGGGTCCAGACCACCTCCCACTCCATCGAATCGAACGATTTTCTGGTCTGGCATTGTGATATTAAGCAAAACATTAAAACAGAGCTGTTTGTCCACTTGAAAAGCGATTATTTAATGAGCTAAGTAAGCAGTTGACAGCGAACGGCTTCACACTGAGCAGCTGCCACTGCAGGTTAGCACACTGTGACGCTAATGGGCAGGTTAGCACACTGTGACGCTAATGGGCAGGTTAGCACACTATGACATTAATGGGCAGGTTAGCACACTGTGACGTTAATTGGCAGGTTAGCACACTGTGACGTTAATGGGCAGGTTAGCACACTGTGACGTTAATGGGCAGGTTAGCACACTGTGAAGTTTATTGCAGCCCAAATGTTTCCATTTTTAGAACAGCTGTGACTCAAAAATGCCTAGGAAATCATGGAAATTTGGCAAAAAGTTATGGGGGAAAAATGGAAAAGTTTTGGTATTTCTTTGGTTAAAAAAGAGTGGGGACCCTGTCTAGCAGCATCAACATTACATTTTGGGAGTGCTTGCCTTGTACGTTGTAAAAGCTTCTTTTTCCACCAATTTTCAGTTTACATTTTTACTTGCTGTAGTTGTCATTCATTTTATTTCAGTTGTTACCACTGATACCTGTGTGCATATGTGCAGTCAGCTGGTGAGGAAATATGTTCTCCTAGACTGCAAATAAAAGTATTCAAGTAAAATCAAGTCAAACTTAATTCTTTGACAATACTACAACTTAATTCTCAGATATATGTCAAAGTACTGCGGCAACTGAAATATTTGCGGGGTACAGCCAAGTATACCATATGTGGTATAAATAACCTCAGGTTTGCACATGTGCAAATGCACACGCGCGCTCCCCCCGCCACCAGTTACCACCACAAATAACTGTAATTCTGCAGAAACCGCTGTGTTTGCTTTTCGTCTTTAGTCCCGTAACGGCAGGTAGAGCTGTGGGGCGCCGCACGAGGGACGTCTGCACCAGCTCATCCCAATCCTGCTGATTGTGTGCGAGGGCTTGTGTCTCTGCGGAAAGCTTGCCCGTCCACTCCATTATGATTTCTGTCCACGTCTTCTTTTACCTGCCACTGCGTCTCTTTCCCTCGATATATATATATATATATATATATATATATAGATAGAGGAATATTTTACCTTGCTCGTCTAATCTTCTGATGTGACCATACCATTATAGTTTGCTCTTTCTGACAGTTGTTAGGATGTCTTCGAATTCACCGATATGTCCTGACTGTCTTTTGCACATGCTTGTTTGTAACATGATCCATATGGGAGATGCCTTAGATCTTCATAAAGAATCTCATCTCTGTGGTCTCTACCTTCCCTTGCAGTTCCGTTGTGAGGGTTCACGATTCGCATTCATAGAGCAAAATGGAGAGGATAAGGTTGCGCCTGATCTTGTGCTTGATAGAAATGTGTCTGTCGCTCCGTATTGTCTTGAGCCCTGTGACTGCTGACGTTGTTTGGGCAGCTCCTGCTAGCACTTCTACCTTCGAGCTCTCATCATTGGTGATCATGCCAAGGTATTTAAACTGGCTGACTATTTCTAGCTTTGGTCCCAGTACAGCAATGTCTCTGCCAACAGACACATTTGATCATCAACTTAAATACTAGAAGCATATAAAATAATTCCCAGAAGTTCAGGCAGTTATGATTAGCGGGCGTTGTGACATAGTTGGGATTACAGAGACGTGGCTTGGTGAGGGGAATGTGGATAAATATAATATAGAAAGTTACAAGCTCATAAGGAAGGATAGATAAAATAGGAGGGAAGGGGGTGTAGCACTCTATGTAAATGAAAATCTTAATGTGCGAGAAATTCATTAATCATCTTTTGCCGTGTGAAGATATTTAGCTCAGCCTCATAAGGGTTCAAGAGACAGGTGTAAACATAGGAGTATGCTATCGACCGCCAGCTTTGGACAGTACTGCCAATGAAATGCTCTTTAAGAGGATTACGCAAGCTTGTAGAGGAGGAGGGACTGTTATTATGGGAGACTTAAATTATCCTGGTATCGATTGGGAAATGGTGAAAGGACCAGATAGATGTGAGGAAGAATTTCTATATGTTATAAATGACAAATTTCTGGTGCAGTATGTTAGTAAAACTACAAGAGAGAAGGCAATTTTAGATTAAGTGCCCCGCAATAACCCTGTTAAAATGTGCAATGTAGAGGTAATGAAGCAACTGGGGACCAGTGATAATTCTATTGTTAGTTTTGATGTTTAATACTTAGTTAAATATGAAAGTCCATGGCTAGCAATGAAGACGATAGTGGCACTATCGTCGAGGTTGGGTGAGGTCCTCTCTCTTTGCGGGCTTGGCGCTTCTGATCAAGAACTGCCAGACGATTTTTCTCAAAAGTCTGAACGCCTTTGTGGATGGCTTGTCTCTAGGCACTGCGGTCAGCGGCAAGGGTCTGCCAGCCTGCGGAAGGTATGGTGCAGGCCCTCACAGATGCCCTCAGGCAGTCTTTGAAGCTGTAGAGTGTCCACATCTCGTAACCATACAGAAGGGATGTGATGACAACTGCCTTGTATACAGTCAATTTGGTGCTCGGCTTGATGCCGCGTTCCCCCTACAATCGTGTCCACAACCTGCTGAAGGATGCACCTGCTTTGAAATGCCTGTTTGACAATTCTTTGTCCATCCTACAAGTGGAGGTCAAAGTGACGCCGGGGTAGGTAAAGCTGTCCACGTTATTTTGCATTGTGCCCTCAATTCCAACATTGGGCACTGGTGAAGTGAGGCCAGGTGTACGCTGAAGCATCACCTCTGTTTTCCGCAGGCTAATGATAAGCCCATAGGCGACTGGCGAGCTCCTGCACGTCTGATTCATTCAGTGCTACAAGGGCACAGTCATCTGCAAATAGAAAGTCGCGCACAAGAGCCTCAAGGACTTTGGTCCTGGCTTTAAGACGCCTCAGGTCAAACAGCCATCATATTCGTAGCAGATAATGACGCCAGCATCCGTTACAGAGAGTGCAGCAAAAGGCATCATTGCACACGCAAGGCTGAAGAGTGTCGGTGCCCAGACGCACCCTTGTTTGACACTATTGGTAACTGGGAATGGTTTGGAGACAGAGCCATTTTCCACAACGCGAGCCAGCATACCATCATGGAAGGATCTGATCTGAACAAACCATGGTTGACATTCTAGCTTTGACGGGACGGCCCACAGACCCTCCCTACTAACGCTTTGAAGGCCTTAGTCAGGTCCACAAAGAGAAGGTAGAGGTTCTGGTTTTGCTAATGGCATTTCTCCTGAATCTGCCGGACAATGAAGATCATGTCTATCATTCCTCTGTCGCTTCTAAAGCCGCACTGGCTCTCAGAGAAGTCATTGTCAAACAAATGGTGTGTGATGTTAAAATGATCTCCTCAAAAACCAAAAATTTCAATTTTAGGCGCGCAATCTTCACCAGAATATGTTCATACAGTATCTAAGTAGAACAGAAACTTTTTGATTAAAAGTCTGTGAATGAATGTGGGATAGATTCAAAGGAGTTCTACATGACGCACAATTTAAATTTACTCCAAGGGTGCGCAAAAGTACAACCCCAATTCCAAAATAGTTGGGACGAAGTGTAAATTGTGAATAAAATCAAAATGCAATGACATTCAGATCACGAGCCAATATGTTATTTACAATAGAACATATAAAACATTTAAAATGTTGAAACTGAGACATTTTACATTTTTATTGACAAAATGAGCTTATTTCAAATTTTCTGGCTGCAACAGGTCTCAAAAAAGTTGGGGCACAGGCAAAAAAGGGCTGAAAAAGCAATTAATATTTCAGAGAATCAGCTGAAAGAACATTTAGCAAGTAATTAAGTTAACTGGCATCAGGAGTGTAACATGATTGGCTATAAAAGGGATGTCTCAGAGAGGCTGAGACTCTCAGAAGAAAAGATGGCCAGAGGCTCTCCAACCTGTGAAGGCTTGCGTACAAAACTTGTGGAATACTTTAAAAACAATGTTCCTCAACGCCAAATTGCAAAGGCTTTGAAGGTCTCATCGACAGTGCATAACATCATCAAAAGATTCAGAGAAACTGGAAAAATCACTGTGCGTAAGGGACAAGGCCGAAGACCTTTACTGGATGCCTGTGATCTTCAGGCCCTCAGACGCCACTGCATCACTCACCGGCATGATTCTGTCATTGACATTACTAAATGGGCCCAGGAATACTTCAAGAAACCACTGTCTGTAAACACAGTCCGCCGTGCCATCCACAGATGCCACCTAAAACTCTATCATGCAAAAAGGAAGCCATTGTTGAGCATGATCCAGAAGCGTAGCCGTGTTCTGTGGGCCAAGGCTCATTTAAAATAAACTGTAGCAAAGTGGCAAAGTGTCCTGTGGTCAGACGAGTCCAAATTTGACATTCTTGTTGGAAATCATGGGCGTCGTGTCCTCCGGGCTAAAGAGGAGAAAGACCACCCCTCCTGTTATCAGCGTTCAGTTCAAAAGCCAGCATCTCTGATGGTATGGGGATGCATTAGTGCATATGGTGTGGGACACTTGCATGTTTTAAAAAGCACCATGAATGCTGAAAGGTATATAAAGGTTTTAGAGCAACATGTGCTCCCCTCCAGACGACATCTATTCCAGGGAAGGCCTTGTGTATTTCAGCAGGACAATGCAAAACCACATACTGCAGCTATTACAACAGCATGACTTCGTAGTAGAAGAGTCTGTGTGCTGAAATGGCCTGCCTGCAGTCCTGATCTTTCACCGATTGAGAACATTTGGCGCATAATTAAACGAAAAGGCAGTCAAAGGAGACCCAAAACTCTCCAGCAGCTGGAAGCCTGTATTAAACAAGAGTGGGATCAAATTCCAATGGCTTAACTCAAGAAACTTGTCTCCTCAATGCCCAGACGCCTCCACTCTGTGTTATAAAGAAGAGAGGATGCTACACCATGGTGAACACGGCCCTGTCCCAACTTTTTTGAGACCCGTAGCAGCCATCAAATTTGAAATGAGCTCATTTTGTGGATAAAATTGTCAAATTTCTCATTTTCAACATTTTCTGTGTTATATCTGTTCTATTGTGAATAAAATACTGGCTGGTGTGATTTGAAAGTCATTGCGTTTTGATTTGATTCACAATTTACACTTTGTCCCAACTATTTCGGAATTGGGGTTGTAAGTTTAAAAAGCAGAATCCTCTGTGGATAACGAGAGCAATACAGAAGACTTCTTTATAAGACATATATAAAGGACAGTAATGAGAACACTAAGGCTGAATATAGTAAAATGTGAGCTAAGGTCAGAAAAGAGCTGAGGAATGCTAAAGACTGTATGAAAGGCAAATTGCAGAGGGGAGAGAATCTAATCATAAGCGCTTCTTTCAGCGCTGTAGCAGAAAAAGGTTAAGTGTACAAAGAATAAAGATGGATCACGGCAGTATGAGAATAAGGATATTGCTGATGTCTTAAATAGTTACTTTGTTGAGTTTTACCACAGAGCCGGTGTCTATTTGGCCAGAGGGCATTTCCAATGCTTGACATAATTTAGCAGAAATTGAGGTCCAGGATAAGGAAGTATTTGACAAATTGCATCAACTTAAGACAAAAAAGGCAGCAAGCCCTGATGGCTTATACCCTTGAGTGCTCAGGAAAGTTAGTGAGATCATCTCTTAACCACTGTCAGTTATTTTTTGACAGTCATTAGAAACCGGAAAAATACAAAATGACCCGAGGCAGGACATTATAATACCAATACACAAGAAAGGGAACCGTACTGAGCCAGGGAACTACAGGCCTTTCAGTTTTACTTGCATTGCATGTAAAATACTAGGATCTATCATTAAAGATAAGCTGAAATTACTTCTTGAACATAATAACATCCTGAAGGAAAGCCAACATAGTTTTCTTCAGGGAAAGTCATCCCTGACAAACCTTCTGGAATTTTTCGAAGAGACCACCAAGACTTATGATCAGAGCACGGCCTATGATTTCATATATTTGGATTTTCAGAAAGCATTTGATATAGTACCGCAAGAGGGACTAATTTTTCAAATTAAGACCATAGGAATTGTAGGAGGCATTTTGGAATGGATTAAGGAATGCTTGGGGGACAGAACACAGAGTTGTGAACAGAGGGATCTCATCCGAGTCAGGCATTGTGGGAAGTGGAGTCCCTCAGGGATCGGTGTTGGGGCCCCTGCTGTTCCTCATCTACATTAATGACCTTGATAGGAATATTGAGAGCATATTAGTTAAATCTGCAGATGATGCTAAATTGGGTGGTTTGGCGAACAGTGTAGAGTCCACTAACGTGATTCAGGATGATTTGGATAGAATCCAGAATTGGGCAGAAATGTGGAAAGTGAAATTTAATGTAGCTAAATGTAAAGTTCTACACGTAGGTAATAAAAACATTAGACAGGATTACTTCATGGGAGGTTTAAAACTGGAATGTGCTCCACACGAAAAAGATCTGGGAGTGATTGTTGACCAAACCCCCACAGGTTCTGGTTATTGTGCCGTAGCAGTTAAAAAGTTCAAAAGGACACTGGGATATATAGCCGAAAGAATTGAGTATAAATTTCAGGAGGTTATAATTTCCTTGCACAACACATTTGTCCGGGAACACTTAGAATATTGTGTGCAGTTCTGAGGACCATACTTAAAGAAAGACAAAGAGGCTACAAACAAAGTTCAAAGAAGAGTGACAAAGTTAATTACCAGTATTAAAGGTAAAAGCCGTGAGGAGAGGCTGAAGACCTTTAATCTCCTCGTCTTAATAAAAGAGACTTTGAGGTGATCTGAATGTTAATCCTTTTAACATATTTAAAGATCTCAAAGTTAACTACAGGCATGCAGGATTAATTAACAAAGTTCTGTTCGTAGAACTTGGGGTCACCAATGGAAATTAGCCACAGGTAACAGTGTGGAATAGCTTGCCTGACCAATCCATGGAGACAGGAACTCTGGGAGTTTTTTGGACCAGGCTTGCTAAAGTGCTAGACTTCGCCTCGTCCATAAACACCTGAAGTGTTAGGTTCACTACAGCGATAAGAAACTGGCAAGCCTAGTTGGGCTGAACAAACTGTTCTCGCCACTCATGTTATGTTATGTTACGCTGTGTTATGTTGTGCAACATACTCTTGACACACACAAGGATATGCGCAGAAAACACACACACACACACACACACACACACACATAAATACACGCAAGTACACATGCTTAAAAAAACACACACATATACAGGCTAAACCACAAACTCGGACACATATACACTCACATACTTGGACGGACACACACACACACACACACACACACCTGTGCACGCACGAACAAATACACTCACGCGCACAGACACTACCATACACATTCACTCTCACATGCACGATCGAGCACAAACACGCACACAGAGACACACATACACACACAACACAGAAACACAAGTGAACAGACATACTTGCACGCACGCTTACACACACATACCTACACAAAAACGTATATAGACCCGCAGGCACACACTTACACAAGCACACATACACAAACATACTCGGACAAGCTGTACTCAAACCAACACATACTCGGACAAGCACACACAGAGACAAGTGCAATAAGAGAGTAGATTCGTACCCGAGGAGATCTGTGGTTGCCCGGGAAACAGACACAGGCTCTGGATCTTCAGACGACTGAACGCTGCCCCCCTCAGGCCAGAGAGCTGCAGAGAAGGGATTTATCCGCAATCCGACAGGGAATTGATTTACTACAGGGTACTCACTCACTTACATACTTCAGCGCTCACTCACTTACAACAGGGTACTCACTCACTTACATACTTCAGCACTCACTCACTTACAACAGGGCACTCACTCACATACTTCAGTACTCACTCACTTACAACAGGGTACTCACTCACTTACATACTTCAGCACTCACTCAATTACAACAGGGCACTCACTCACATACTTCAGTGCTCACTCACTTACAACAGGGTACTCAGTCACTTACATACTTCAGCACTCACTCACTTACAACAGGGTACTCACTCACTTACATACTTCAGCACTCGCTCACTTACAACAGGGCACTCACTTACATACTTCAGTACTCACTCACAACAGGGTACTCACTCACTTACATACTTCAGTACTCACTCACTTACAACAGGGTACTCACTCACTTACATACTTCAGCACTCACTTACAACAGGGCACTTACTCACTTACATACTTCAGCACTCACTCACAACAGGGCACTGACTCACATACTACAGCACTCACAACAGGGCACTTACTCACTTACATACTACAGCACTCACTCACTTACTACAGGGTACTTACTCACTTACTACAGCACTCACTCAATTACTGCAGAGTACTTACTCACGTACATCACTCACTTACTTACTACACGGCACTTACTCACTTACATACTACAGCACTCACTCACAACAGGGCACTTACTCACATACTATATCACTCACTCACTATATGGCACTTACTCACTTACAAACTTCAGCACTCACTCACAACAGGGCACGTACTAACTTACTACAGCTCTCACTCAATTACTGCAGGGCACTTACTCACATACATCACTCACTTACTTACTACACGGCACTTACTCACTTACATACTACAGCACTCACTCACAACAGGGCACTTACTCACGTGCTATATCACTCACTCACTATATGGCACTTACTCACTTACATACTTCAGCACTCACTCACAACAGGGCACGTACTAACTTACTACAGCACTCACTCAATTACTGCAGGGCACTTACTCACATACATCACTCACTCACTTACTACAGGGTACGTACTTACTTACATACTACACACTCACTCACAAAAGGGCACTTACTCAGATACTACAGCGCTCACTCACTACAGGGTACTTACTTACATACTACAGCACTCACTCACTTACTACAGGGTACTTACTCACATACTACAGCACTCATTCACTACAGGGCACTTACTCACTTACATATTACAGCACAGGGTACTTACTCACTTACAAACAACAGCGCTCACTCACATCTGGGCACTTACTCATTTACATACTACATCACTCACAACAGGGCACTTACATACTACATCACTCACTCACTTACTACAGGGCACTTACATACTACAGCACTCACTCACAACAGGGCACCTACTCATTTATACTACAGCACTCACTCACTTACTACATACTTACCTACATACTACACACTCACTCACAAAAGGGCACTTACTCACATACTACAGCGCTTACTCACTACAGGGTACTTACTCACATACTACAGCACTCACTTACTACAGGGCACTTACTTACATACTACAGCACTCACTCAATTACTGCAGGGCACTTACTCACTTATATACTACAGCACTCACTCATTTACTACAGGGCACTTACTCACATACTACAGCGCTCACTCGCTTACTACAGGGTACGTACTCACTAACATACTACAGCACTCACTCACTTACTACAGGGCACTTACTAAAATACTACAGCACTCACTCACGACAGGGTACTTACCTACCTACATACTACAGCACTCACTCACTTACCACAGGGCACTTACTCACTTATATACTACATCACTCACTCACTTACCACAGGGTACTTACTCACTTACATACAACATCACTCACTCGCTTAGCACAGGGCACTTATTCATTTACATACTACAGCGCTTACTCACTTACCACAGGGCACTTACTCACTTACATACTACATCACTTCAAACAAGGATTCAAAACACAAAATGAACATCATAAAATCAGTCTCTATGCTGACGATATTCTGCTTTTTTTACAAAATCCCCACTCATCACTACTAGAAACAATCAGAGTCTTTGACACATTCTCCAAAATCTCCAATTATTCAATAAACTGGCATAAATCCTCAATCTTACCTCTGCAACCTAACAGTTGGGATGTGGCAGCATTCACCCCACCAATTCCTTTATGCACTTCTCACATTACTTATCTAGGTATCAATATTTCTCCCAGGCTGTCAGAATTATTCAACCTCAATTACGTCCCCTTGCTCAAGCGACAACCGACAACCTCCTCCGCTGGATGAATTTACCACTCTCAGTAACAGGTAGAATTGCTACAATAAAAATGACAATACTTCCCAGAATTAATTATTTATTTTCTATGACTCCAACCCACCCCACTACTTCCTGGTTCAAATCATTAGATTCAATCATTACCAAATTCTACTGGAAAAACAAGATCCCAAGAATTAAATTAACAACCCTACAAAAACCCAAAGCACAGGGAGGACTTGCAGCACCAAATTTTTTTTCACTACTATATTGCAAATCAGCTTCAGTATTTATTCAAATGGATTCATCCCCACCAATCAGATAATACATGGATAGATATAGAACAGACAAATTGCAAAAATATCCCTATTTCAGATTTACCATTTCTCAGTCAGTCCATCAAACGTTACCCCTGCTTTAAGACATTCACAATATCAGCAACTCTGACAGCCTGGTGGAAATTCCACAAAATCACAAACTCCACATTAACTTTTTTCAAAATTCACTCCGATTTGGAATAACCCCGATTTTCTCAGCAATAAAAAACCATTACATTTCCTCACATGGTCAGAAAAAGGGATCACTCACTTATCACATATCACTCAAAATAATACACTGGTTTCATTCACTCACCTGGTCCGGGAACACGGCATCAGGAGCAATCAGTTTCTAGAATACTTGCAGCTAAAATCATCAATTCAAGCTACCTGTAACATTAAATCCATCAACCTTGACTTACCTCCATCAGCCTCAGACCTAATCAACATTCATTCAACAAAAAACTCCTCTCAAAATTTATAGCATAATCTCAACATCAGATAAAACAATTTCTATGCCAACAGGAAAATGGGAAAGAGATCTGCTGATTGCTCCTGATGCTGACTTCTGGAACCAAATCTGCCAAAATATTTATTTCATGACTAGAAATGCAAACCTACAGTTAATTCAATACAAGATACTCCACAGAACCCACTACACTGGCCAGAAAATGTCTAAAATGGGCTTCACTTCAGAAACATGTTCTAACTGCACCCAAAACCAACCAGACACTTATATCCACGCTATTTGGCACTGCACACCTATTCAGCAGTTTTGGGAAAAGGTCACAAATTCACTCTCTGATCTCTTTGGCTGTCACATCCCTCTATCCCCCCCACTCTGCTTACTAGGTGACACAACAATTACAAATTTGACAAGACCAAATAAAAAAATTCTTCTAATAGCCCTAACTGTCGCCAAGAAAACAATCCTCATGAATTGGAAATCAAAAAGCAACACAAACATCACACAGTGGAAGAATTATCTGATGGATCACATTACTATGGAAAACACAACATCCGACCCCACCCAACAGCATACAACAGAACCCCGTCCATCTGGTCCCCTCTCATTAACTTCTTACAAAACCTAATCTGGCAAAAGCAATACACCTCTTTTGCCTGGGAACCAATCCCAAATGACGTTAAGCTCATCCATTTATTCAATTACTCATTTATATGCATGTTTACATTCACACATACATACATACAAACAAACACAAAATACATTCAAGCATACATGCGCACATGCATACATTCAAGCATAAAAACATACATATAAATAATTGCTCTGTAAGTCTATGACTCATAACACTACAATCTACAAATCTTTACTTATGAATGATAAAATAATGATTTAAGCTGGTGGCGATGGCGGTGACGAGGGCAGCAATAATAATATTGACAAGAAATGATAAATGTACAGTTGCTAAGCTACAATGGTGAATGTATGATTGCTGTTATCACTATTTGGTCGGGGGGGGGCAACATGGGCTCTGTGGCCTGCGCCTGCCTTCGCTGCCTCGGCCTTCTCCCAATCCTCACGCCTGGGCTAATGCCGCCTTACATGCCTTTGCCTTTTTTGTCTCTCGATATGTTATACACCATCTTCAATACAAAAAAAAAACACTCAAAGAATAGGGCAAGTGGGGCTTGGACGTAGGGGCTGGCCTTTTGGTTGTCTTCTCGTCACATTCCTCACTTTTTTAATGCACTACACTAGCTGAGTCACATCCCCAAAAAGGAGAGGGAAAAAAAAGAGGAAGGGGGAGAAGGGGCAGGCGGGCTGTGGGTGGCGTCCGGGATGGGGTGGGGGTTGGCCGGGGGCTGGGGGTGGTGGGGCGTGGGCCCTGTGCCTTCTTAATATTTAATACTTAATAATGCTATTTATGTTATTGTAATTGTTCTCATTATTCTTAAATTTTCTATTATTATTGTTATGGATGTAATAGTGATATAGCAATTATTGTTTTTCTTCTTCTTCTTATTATTATTGTTATTATTGTTATTGTTATTATTATTATTGTTATTATCGTTATTATTATTATAATAATCAATGATTGTTGTTGCTGTCGTCATTTCGGCGCCGTCGTCATTAGCTTTACTAAAAAATAAGTGTTGCTACCTTAACAATTTCTACCACAATAACTATTTTTGATTATAATTATTATACCTATCAACTATAATATAAATAAATATACTACGACTATTATGAAGACATGTGCTCGTGTACATGTACACATACACACACGCGTACACGCGCACACACACACACACACACACACACACACGCACACACACACAACATTTACATTTAGTTATCAACTTCTGTCCGTCATTTTATATGTCTGTCTGTTTATGTGTCCATCTATGCATATGTAAAAGCCCGCGCCTCACACAATAAACATTTACACATCTGCCATTGATACACGCCCTTACCCCCCACGTTTCCTATCTGTTACATACTTCATTCACCAATGTTAAATATTTAATTTACATTAAATTTTGCATTTATTTACTGTTATTCAAGTTGAGTTATCTCTTTTGTTGTAATTATTATTATTATTTTCTTCTTTTTTCCTTAATGTACAATATATCTATTGTACTGTATCTTTTTTTTTTTTCCTTTTTCTTTACAAACCTAATTCTGCTGTTTAATCTGCATTTTGTCATCTGAAAATAAAAACAAAGTTGTCCTCCAAAGAGGGGGGTGGTGGCGGCAAAAAAAAAAAAAAAAAAAAACATACTACATCACTAACTCACTTACCACAGGGTACTTCCTCACTTACATACAACATCACTCACTCGCTTAGCACAGGGCACTTATTCATTTACATACTACAGCGCTTACTCACTTACCACAGGGCACTTACTCACTTACATACTACAGCACTTACTTGCAGGGAACAAGTTACAGGGAACTTACTCGCTTACATTTTAAAAAACTTTTTTTTTATGTGAACAACAGCCAGCTGCAACTACCTGATATAAGAACGCATCAGGCGTTCCAGAGGCCAACCAATGGTTCACTGCTGCTCAAGCGAAAAATAACATAAAATTTAAAATATTAACCCTAAAAGTACTTATGAACGCGACATTTAAATGTCTGCAGGCCAGATACGGAGATCCTCCCAACCACCCGCTCAGGGAGGCTGTCCCATATTTTAACAGCATGGGGGAGGAAACTTCTATCTACAGTTTGGGTTTTTGCATCGGGCAAGGAAACTGCATGCATTGGCATGGAAGAGCTTAGACGAGTAGTTCGACGTCGTGGAATAGGAGGAGGGAGGAGATCCAGAGGATTTTGTAGGCACTGGCCGGTGTGCATGATCTCGGCGGTGGGAAAGGCTGGGGACGGAGAGCTCAGAACGTGCAGCGGTTGCATCAACTCCAGTGATCTTTAAAGCCTTCTTCTGGATGTTGTCCAGTTGGCTGAGGGTAGCTGCTGATGCATTAATCCAGCTTAAAGATGCGTACTCCATTACACTGCAGACCTGTGCTCTGTAAACAGCAGCCTTGCCTTTAGAGTCCAGTTGGCCAGAGACTCTCCGTAATGCGCCAAGTCTTTGCCCTGCTTTCTTGCTGATGGATTTAAGATGTTTGGTCCACAGCAGCTTGCTGTCCACTGTGACTCCTACTATTTTCATGTTTTCATTTGCAGTGAGCCTGGAGTTACCGAAATTAAGGTTGAGTTCCGATGGCCTTCTTTTTCTTGGTAAGATCATGGTCTGGCATTTAGTTGGTTCAAATGTAACCTGCCATCTGGCTGTTGAGGCTTGCTGACAGTTGGTTGGCATCTTTCTGCGAGTGGATGGGAGCATACAGTGTGGGGCACCATCCGCGTAGAGGTACAGATCATTCTCACATAACTCGACAAGATCGTCAATGTAGATGGAGAATAAGAGAGGGGCAAGTACGGAGCCCTGAGGTACAGAAGCGTTGATGCAGGGCTGTGCGGTAAATGTATCGCGATAATTTTAAGTGCAATAAAAGTAACTTCCTCTATGGGGCAGACAGACGAGCTTGATTATTACCTTTCTCTATGCGACAAACCTTTAATTTAGAGGTGAACTAACATCAGAGGCCATTTGAAATGCTTCCGGAAAGAAAAGTGTGATTTGAAGTCTGCTAATTACCAGCGAGGCTGGACAGCTGCCGTCACCTTGGCATAATTAGCTCACCTTAAATCAATTTCCGTGTAGTTAGCCAAACTTGTAATCCAGCCATTGATTTAGCGAACTGACCAATCAAAACCAAAATCTAGCCAATAATGATTTAGAAGAGATAATGAGAAGCAGACAAACCGAACCAGGCTACCGTGTTAGATTGAAATAATGTCAGTAATCTGAATAAATACCAGACCTCTGAATTCCACTTCTCGCCGGAAAACTTTAACGTATTATTAAAAAAGATTTCTTAAAAATAAAATCATGTTAAGATGGCCCTGGTTTTTAAGCATCTAAAAATATACGCGAAGTAGAAAACATTGCGTGAAGCGCATCAAACATGAATGTGAGAGAGAAATTATTTGTGCATTGCAAGCAATGGACAAATGCACCGAAGACAGGGCAAGCACGTTCAGGCAAATCTGTGCCGCAAATTTTTAACATTTTTTATTTCATCACTGAACAAGATTCGCACACAACGGCCAAATGTAATAATCAAGCAAACACATTCAGGCAAATTGCGTGCTGAACTAAGCAAAGTTAAGGTCTTCAAAATCATCCTCCTCAACTCGTCAATTGCTTTCACCCCCTTCCCATTTACTTTGCTCTATTTGCAATTGAGCAGTTTATTTATTTATTTCTCTTTATTATGACGGGACAGTGCACATTAATGGACATGAGATTACATATACAGAGAAATCTATATAGAAAAAAATGTAAATATGCCGGAGTTAGCTTAAAGCTACTTTCCATCTGTAGTCCCCAAAAAGTAAATTACAATAAAATACAGAGCATTCAGTCGTCACATTCAATCATCACATAAGATACAGTAACGTGTCATCGCGTAAAGTACCACACATTACAGTAATCTCATAACAAACAACACAGACAAAATGAAACATGTAACGTATCATCGCGGAGAGTACCACATATGACTACAATCTCATCACAGACAATACAGACAGGATAAACAAGCAACGTGTCATCGCGCAGATACCACAAATCACATACATGAAACACATACAAGGGCAGAGCTACTCTACTCTCAGAGTACTAGAACTTCCTAAGTAAGGTGCGTAGTCCTATGTGCAAAAAATAAATAAATAAGTAAATAAAAAAAATATTGAAGGCTAATGGTCGCAGTTTTGATTAATTTTGAGCCAGGTTTTAAGTTGGCTTTTAAATGCGGCGAACGATGGGCTTCCCCTAATAGCCAATGGCACTGTGTGCCAGCTGGCACATCCCTTGACAGACCAGGTGTTTAGCGCAACAGATGTTTTCGCCCCTAGCGGCTGCCCTAGTGCTTAGTTGGCTGTTCCTCCTTCTAATAAACTCCCCTAGAGGAGGCGGAGCAAGTCCACTGTTGACTCGCTCAATTAACAATTTTAAATTGGTTGGTAGTCTAATTTATTTATATATCATTTTTGTTTGTCACATTTTGAAATTTAAATAGCCATGAAACATGACAGAGCTTCCTGAATGTGTCGGCTACATCAGTTCTAGTTTCACATTTGGCCTCTGTGTGTGAATGCGTGAACAATTTACATGTCACGTTCGATACGCTTAAACAAAATGTTTTCCACCTTCAGTGTAGGCAATTTAGAGGCTCAAAAGTAACCAAAATCAAGAGCTATGAATGACTTTATTTCAAATTAGTCCCGCTCAATTACTAATTCGGTGCATTTGTCTGTTGCTTGCAATGCGAAAATAATTTCTCACATTCACGTTTGATATGCTTCACAAAATGTTTTCCACTTCGCGTATATTTTTAACCGCTTAAAAACCAGGGCCATCTTAAAATGATTTTATTTTAAAGAAATCTTTTTTAAAAATACGTTAAAGCTTCACGATGACAGGTGGAATTCAGAGGTCTGCTATTTATTCAGATTACTGACATTCTCTCAATCTGACACGGTAGCCTGGTTCGGTTTGTCTGCTTCTCATTATCTCTTCTTAATCATTATTGGCCAGATTTTGGTTTTGATTGGCCAGTTGGCTGAATAAATGGCTTGACTGCAAGTTAGGTAAAGTAGGCTACACGGGAATTGATTTAAGGTTAGCTAATTATGCCAAGGTGACGGCAGCTGTCCAACCTCGCTGGTAATTAGCGGACTTCAAATCGCACTTTTCTTTCCGGAAGTATTTCAAATGGCCTCTGATGTCAGTTCACCTCTAAAGTAAAGATGTGTCCCATAGAAAAGGTAATAATCAAGCTCGTCTGTCTGCCCCATAGAGAATGTTACTTTTATTGCGCTTAAAATTACCGCGATACATTTATCGCACAGCCCTACGTTGATGGACCATGCTGTTGATGCTTGCCCTGCCGTTACCACTGAGATGGATCTGTCTGAAAGATAGCTCAGAATCCATGTCAATGCTTTTCCTGTTACACCCTTGGATTTGAGTTTGGAGATGAGTCCATTGTGCCAAAGCTTGTCAAAGGCCCCAGTGATGTCTAGGACTACGATGCAGACTTCCTCTCCTCTCCTCCACTTCTGTGACAGGACTGTTAGAAGATCTGCTGTACTGTGACTTGGTCTGAATCCATACTGCCGGTTGGGAATTAAGTCGTTCTGTAGCATATAGGCTTGCAGCTGGATGTTGACTGCCGATTCCATTACTTTGCTGATGCTGAGGAGAGTGATTAGTCTGTATTTTGTCGGATCTGCTTTCGAGTCCCTTTTGTGGATTGGTGTCACGTTGGCGAGTTTCCATTTTGAGGGGAAAACACCATGTGAAGAGCACAGTTGGAAAAGCCGACACAGAGGACTTGCTAGCTCTGCACTACATTCTTTAAGTACCCTGGCTGGAATCTGGTCTGGTCCTGTTGTCTTGTCTGGGCTGAGTCGCTTAAGAATTTTTTGAATGACCTTAGGTTTAAAGATGATGTTGCTGAAGGAAGTTGGAGTAGCTTGCTCGAGGTTTGGTGCTTCGTCGTCAGCATTTAGCAGGTGGCATTTGTCTGCAAAAGTTTTGCAGAAGACATCAGCTTTCTCCCTGGCTGTAATGTGAGCTGTCTCATTCTGAATGATGACTGGTATATCAGAGTGGGCTGCCTTGCTGGTGAGATTACTGACAATTCTCCACCATTTCTTGCTGCTCAGGTTGTTATCGGTGAGCTCCTCCTTGAGTTTGGTCTTAAATGCTCTCTTTGCTTCCTTCTCTGTGTTGTTGTAAGCTTTTCTAGCTTGTGTAAAATTTCTCTAGTTGTCGGGTGTCTCCTCTTCTTTGAGCTTCTTGTAGAGTCAACGTTTTCTCTTTGATGATTTCCTGCAGTCATTGTTGAACAAAGCCTTGTCACCAGGCTTTCTCATGATGGTTTTGCTAGGCATGTGCATGTCCAGTAAATCTAGGATGATCTGGGTTACTCTGCTGCATGCACTTTCCGGGTCAGAATCTTTGAAGACCTCTGTCCAGTTAGTGGATGCAAGATGCCCACGCATGTCCCAGGAGTTGGCTTAGTCGTACTGCCGCACTTTTCTCTTGTAAGGCTCGTCACGGAATACAGGAAGATCAAGCTTTGTCAGGACCGGGTTGTGGTCACATGTGCCAAGGTTGGCAAATGTGGTAGAAGATGCTGGAAGGTCAGTGAGAACCAGATGCAGTATTTGCTCGCCTCTTGTTGGTTCAGTGACTGTCTGGTGGAGTCCATGGGAGTTAGCCAACTGCAACAGCAGGGGACCAGCACTATCTGTGTAGCGACTTCCTAGCCAGTCCTCATGATGGACGTTGAAGTCACCAGTGAGCATAGCTGTTTGGGCACTGAATTCTGCAAGTTTGGGTAGGAGGTTTGTGTCTAGGTAGTCAATCATGTCGTTGCCAGCGTCTGGTGGTTTATATACAGCTCGTGGTGAACAGCTACACCTTCAAGACAGTACACAGAAATACCACCTCCTGTTCTGTGTGGTCTGTCTCTGCGGCAGCACAAGTTGTATCCAGGTATTGAGATGCAGTCGTCGCCGTCTTGCACAGATACGTCTAAGAAAGTCTCCACGGTAATTACGATGGTAGGCTTCTTCTCTGAGCAAAAATTGGCAAGCACTCCTATATTTGATCGCAGGCCACGTATATTGACTGCTAATACTTGAAGGTTTGAATCTCGAAGTCTAAGGGCGGGCTGGGTCGATATCCGTTGGGATCCGTCCGTTCGGGGCCTATTTTTAACGTTTCAGGCAATAAAAAGTGAAGTGAAAAAGGGCCGCCGATCCCAACGCCAAAAGGAGACACACTTGAGCAGTGCGGCGAGGGTAACACTACACATGACCTGGTCTGAAAGCATCAAAAGAGACTCATAACTGACCGGCTTCAAAAGAACCACTCAGTCAAGGATGGAGTGATCAGTCTGGATGTTATTGGTACCCTCACTACCCCAATAGACATACTATAGCACTCACTCACTACACTTACTACAGGGTACTTACTTGCACACCACAGCACGCACTCACTTACTACAGGGTACTAACTCATATACATACTAGAGCACTCACTTACTACAGGGAACTTGCATACTACAGCGCTCACACACTTACTACAGGGCACTTACTCATTTACATTCTACAGCACTTGCTTATTACAGGGTACTTACTCACATACGACAGCACTCACTCACTTACTACAGGGCACTTACTCATTTACATACAACACTTACTCATTACCCCTCAGCCCCGACTCAAGGAAAAGGGGTATTGTCGTCCTGTGCGCGTCCGGGCGGCGGTATTAATCGGTTGCCGTCAATTTAACGGAGAACGCCTATGTGGAACGATTCCATTTTCACACCACATATTTGTCCTCATGAGAGGATGGTTCCTTTCGAAAACCGGCGTTGTGTGCTAACCAATATGGCCACCACAGCTGCCATCTTGATTTTGGTTTCCGCACAATAACTAAAGAACGCCTTGTCCGATTGATGCCATTTCTTGGTGGTGTATTGGAGGTGGCTAGAGAAAGGGTCCTTTTGAAAATTGACACCGCACGCTAAACAACATGGCAGCCACAGCAGCCATCTTGTTTTTGATTTCCGTCGATTTAATGGACAACGCCTGCGTGAAACGATTTCATTTTCGCAACACATATTTTTCCTGACCAGAGGATGGTTCCTTTCAAAATCCGGCGTCGTGTGCTAGCCAATATGGCCACATCAGCTGCCATCTTCACTTTGGTTTCTGCACGATAACTAAAGAACGCCTTGTCCGATTGATGCCATTTCTTGGTGGTGTATTGGAGGTGGCAAGAGGAAGGTTCCTTTCGAAAATTGCCACCGCATGCTATATCAGTGCTTTCTATTCAGTTTGCTCAACTTCAACTATAATTTCATGTGCCGGGGCTGAGGGGTACTGCCTTCGCCCCCGCAAAGCACACTTTTTAATAAAGGGTACTCACTCACATACTATAGCACTCACTTCAGGGTACATACTACAGCACTCACTCACTACAGGGCATTTACTCACTTACATACTACAGCATTCACTCACTTACTACAGAGTAATTACTCACATACTACAGCACTCACTCACTACAGGGCACTCACATACATACTACAGCACTCACTCACTACAGGGCATTTACTCACATACTACAGCATTCACTCACTTACTACAAGGTAATTACTCACATACTACAGCACTCACTCACTACAGGGCACTCACATACATACTACAGCACTCACTCACTACAGGGCATTTACTCACATACTACAGCATTCACTCACTTACTACAAGGTAATTACTCAGATACTACAGCACTCACTCACTACAGGGCATTTACTCACTTACATACTACAGCATTCACTCACTTACTACAGGGTAATTACTCAGATACTACAGCACTCACTCACTACAGGGCACTCACGTACATACTACAGCACTCACTCAATTACTATTACCTATAAAACACCGCATTGACTATAAGATTCTCCTCCTCACCTTCAAGGCCCTTCATAACCTCGCTCCTCCAAACCTTTCTTATCTCCTTCATATCTACACACCCTCCAGGACACCCTCCAGGACTCTCCGATCTTCCTCCTCCATGCTCCTCACTACACCTCCTGCCCAACTATCCTCAATAGGGTCTCGAGCCTTTAGCCGTGCTGCCCCCCGTCTCTGGAACTCTCTCCCACAATTAATCCGCGATATAACCTCTCTCTCCACCTTTAAATCTCAGCTCAAAACCCATTTGTTTTGTCTTCCCTTCTCTGTCTGACCATATCCTCTCTCCTGCTGTCTGTTGCTTTTATGTAGTTACTGTGTTCTTGTTTTTATGTGCATTATTTTGTTCTTGCTTTTAACCAATACTTTTGCTACTTTTTGTAAGGTGACATTGAGTGTCATAAAGGCGCCCATAAATAAAATGTATTATTATTATTATTATTATTACTACTACTACTATAGGGTACTCACATACTATAGCACTCGCTCACTTCAGGGTATTTGCATACTACAGCACTGACTCACTAACTACAGGGTACTTACTCACTTACATACTACAGCAATCACTAACTACAGGGTACTTACTTACATACTACAGCACTCACTAACTACAGGGTACTTACTCACTTACATACTACAGCACTCACTCACTCGCTTCACATTTGCCAGTTTAAACAGCCTTATTGTAAAACTGCTGGAAAAAATGTGTTTGAATTGTAGAACCGCCTGAAGGCATTCAGAGCCAGGCTGGTAGCTAAGGACCACAGGTCATTCATCCACGGTCCAATGCTGGTCTCTGTGGAGGTATCGCTACTCAGTGCAGCGAGTTACTGCAGCATTCGTTCAGAGTCGCAGGCCGGGGTTACAGTGAGTTACTGCAGCATACTGTCAAGAGTCGCAGGCCGGGGTTACACGGCGCACCTCTGACTTCCCAAAGATTGGAGATTTGCTGGAACTTGTGTCCGATGCTGACCCTTAAGATTGTGTAAAAGCACCACCAAACATGCTGCTGGAGCTCACTGATCTCCAGTGTGACGCCATACTTCAGAAAAAAAGTTTGAAAACGTCACTCTGTCTGAGTTTTATGCCCCAAAGTGAAACACCGTTCGCTCACACGCTTCGACTGGCTCAGAGTAGGTTGGTGCGGTTTGGCTCCACTTCCTCGTGTGAGCAAACCTTTTTGATGATGAATTACCATAAATAAAAAAACTGACAAAATAATTAACGCTTGTCTGCCATATTATGTCTGTCAACCTCAAAAACAGCACCTTACTTTCATAAGCTTGTCCAACAGGGTGAGCAACTTCACTGTTCACATTGACTAGCCACTGGTCAGTAGATGTTGCAGGATCCTCAAGGAAAGGTCTCAGTAAGATAAGATACACTTTATTGAACCCTGTGGCTAATCTGGGGTAAATGAATACATATGTGAAAAATGCTTTGATTGTGGCGCCAAGAATGCCTTTTCCTGATAAAATACACTAGAAATGAAATTAATAAATGCTACAGCAAAATATTACTGATGGCAAAAGCCTAACTGTGATGAAGAGGATGGTGAGAAGATGTTGACTGTAACACTAAGGATGTTCTTTCTGACTTGAAATAAGGCAGTGATGTACTGTAAAATATGAAAATGATGGCATATTGTTCTGTACTTTAGTGTCCTGCGCTGTATGTACTGATACTTGGGTTTAAAGCTGCAGTTGGTAAGTCTTATAAAAGTAACTTTTTGTCATTTTTGCTAAAACTGTCACTGTGTACAGACAGTATTACATAAAACTAGTACACTGTAATTGAAAAAGTCTCCTTTAAACCAACCTACTGCTCCTACTGCAATTTAAAAGAATCGTTCGGACCGAACAAAAAAAACCAATCAGAGCCAGGATGGTGTCTGACAGCTGTCAAACAGTGCACATGCACGCGCTGCTGACAGCCTCCTCCCCTTTCCTCC
>CM056196.1:165377386-165458411 GCA_029692085.1 Gymnothorax javanicus
TCGATGTGGAATAGCTTGCCTGACCATATTGTTGAGGCAAAGACCTTGGGAGTTTTCAAGAGCAGGCTTGACTTGACGCTAGATACCATTGAGTCATTGAGTATCTGAAGTGATATACGGCCTGTTCTCGCCACTCATGTTATGTTATGTTATGCTATGTTATGTTGTTAGTCAGCCTCAGATCAACCAATACTAAAATACACCAGCATCAGATCAACAAATACTGATACACATCTGCTTCAAATCAACTAGTGGTAATGCATGCCAGCTTCAGATCAACAAATACTAATATGTGGCAGCTTCAGATCAACCAATACCGAACATCAGCATCAGATCAACCAATACTTAAACTAGTCAGCTTCAGACCAACCAATAATAGGGCAGGCCAGCTTTAGATTAACCAATACAAACAGACGGAAGCCTCAGATCAACCAACACTAATACACATCAGCTTTAGATTAATCAATGACAATACACACCAGCTTCAGATGAACCGATAGTACAGCACACACTTTATTCCACTTATCCATCGGTGCCTGGATCCATCACACCACCAGTCAAAAATAACTACTGATGGAGTGGAAGGATTATCAAAAAATCAAAAATGGGAACTCCCCACGGAGAGGAACTGGACTGGTTTTGGAGGTCATGTGGACAAAGATCTAGGTCACATTAGGCAAATAGTGCGTAAGGGCCAAAGATCAACTTTTAATGTGTATAAAGCTATGACTGGCAAAGGCATAGCAATCAACACTTAGCACAGATTTATACCTTGTATAACCCCCCCCCCAAAAAAAAAAAAAAAAAAAAATACTGCAAAAATGAAGTAAATGGGGACGCTGGACTGTAGAAGACCCCGTCTTTCAGATGAGACGTTAAACCGAGATCCTGATTCACTGAGGTCTCAATAGATCCTATGACACTCTTCAACAAGAGTAGGGAGGTCCCAAGTGTCATGGCTAAAGTCCCAACCTGGCTCTTTCAACCTGCCACCTAATCTTACCGCTGTAGTACTTGCGTGTGTGGGACTGGTGTTTCAGTAGGGATCTTACCGCTGTAGTACTTGCGTGTGTGGGACTGGTGTTTCAGTAGGGATCTTACCGCTGTAGTACTTGTGTATGTGGGACTGGTGTTTGAGTAGGTATCTTACCGCTGTTGTAGTTGTGTGTGTGGGACTGGTGTTTGAGCAGGGATCTTACCGCTGTAGTACTTGCGTGTGTGGGACTGGTGTTTGAGTAGTGATCTTACCGCTGAAGTACTTGTGTGTGTGGGACTGGTGCTTCAGTAGTGATCTTACCACTGTAGTACTTGAGTGTGTCGGACTGGTGCTTCAGTAGGGATCTTACCGCTGTAGTACTTGTGTGTGTGGGACTGGTGTTTCAGTAGGGATCTTACCGCTGTAGTACTTGTGTGTGTGGGACTGGGACTGTGTTTCAGTAGGGATCTTACCGCTATAGTACTTCTGTGTGTGGGACTGGTGCTTCAGTAGGGATCTTACCGCTGTAGTACTTGTGTGTGTGGGACTGGTGTTTCAGTAGGGATCTTACCGCTGTAGTACTTGTGTGTGTGGGACTGGTGTTTGAGTAGGGATCTTACCGCTATAGTACTTCTGTGTGTGGGACTGGTGCTTCAGTAGGGATCTTACCGCTGTAGTACTTGTGTGTGTGGGACTGGTGCTTCAGTAGGGATCTTACCGCTGTAGTACTTCTGTGTGTGGGACTGGTGTTTCAGTAGGGATCTTACCGCTGTAGTACTTGTGTGTGTGGGACTGATTTTACCGCTGTGTGGTACTTCAGTAGGGATCTTACCTGCTGTGGTACTTGTGTGTGTGGGACTGGTAGGGATTTAGTAGGGATCTGGGACTGGCTGTAGGGTACTTGTGTGTGTGGGACTGGTGCTTCAGTAGGGATCTTACCGCTGTAGTACTTGTGTGTGTGGGACTGGTGCTTCAGTAGGGATCTTACCGCTGTAGTACTTGTGTGTGTGGGACTGGTGCTTCAGTAGGGATCTTACCGCTGTAGTACTTGTGTGTGTGGGACTGGTGTTTCAGTAGGGATCTTACCGCTGTAGTACTTGTGTGTGTGGGACTGGTGTTTCAGTAGGGATCTTACCGCTGTAGTACTTGTGTGTGTGGGACTGGTGTTTCAGTAGGGATCTTCTTACCGCTGTAGGACTGGTGTGTGTGTACTTGTGGACTGGTGTTTGAGGGATCTTGCTGTAGTACTTTGTGTGTGTGGGACTGGTGTTTCAGTAGGGATTTTACCGCTGTAGTACTTGTGTGTGTGGGACTGGTGTTTCAGTAGGGATCTTACCGCTGTAGTACTTGTGTGTGTGGGACTGGTGCTTCAGTAGGGATTTTACCGCTGTAGTACTTGTGTGTGGGACTGGTGTTTCAGTAGGGGCTGTAGTACTTGTGTGTGTGGGACTGGTGTTTCAGTAGGGATCTACCGCTGTAGTACTTGTGTGTGTGGGACTGGTGTTTCAGTAGGGATCTTACTGCTGTAGTGGGACTGGTTGGGTGTGTGGGACTGGTGTTTCAGTAGGGATCTTACCGCTGTAGTACTTGTGTGTGTGGGACTGGTGTTTCAGTAGGGATCTTACCGCTGTAGTACTTGTGTGTGTGGGACTGGTGCTTCAGTAGGGATTTTACCGCTGTAGTACTTGTGTGTGTGGGACTGGTGTTTCAGTAGGGATCTTATCGCTGAAGTACTTGTGTGTGTGGGACTGGTGTTTCAGTAGGGATCTTACCGCTGTAGTACTTGTGTGTGTGGGACTGGTGTTTCAGTAGGGATCTTACCGCTGTAGTACTTGTGTGTGTGTGGGACTGGTGTTTCAGTAGGGATCTTACCGCTGTAGTACTTGTGTGTGTGGGACTGGTGTTTCAGTAGGGATCTTACCGCTGTAGTACTTGTGTGTGTGGGACTGGTGTTTTAGGGATCCGCGCTAGTACTTGTGTGTGTGGGACTGGTGTTTGAGAGGGATCTTACCGCTGAAGTACTTGTGTGTGTGGGACTGGTGTTTAGTAGGGATCTTACCGCTGTAGTACTTGTGTGTGTGGGACTGGTGTTTTGAGTAGGGATCTTGTGGGACTGGTGGGACTGGTGTTTCAGTAGGGATCTTACCGCTGTAGTACTTGTGTGTGTGGGACTGGTGTTTCAGTAGGGATCTTACCGCTGTAGTACTGGTGTTTTGTGGGTGTGTTTGAGTAGGGTGGTACTTGTGTGTGTGGGACTGGTGTTTTTCAGTAGGGATATTACCGCTGTAGTACTTGAGTGCGTGGGACTGGTGTTTGAGTAGGGATCTTACTCCTGTAGTACTTGTGTGTGTGTGGGACTGGTGTTCCAGTAGGGATCTTACGGCTGTAGTACTTGTGAGTCTGGGACTGGTGTTTCAGTCGGGATCTTACCGCTGTAGTACTTAGTGTGGTGTGGGACTGGTGTTTCAGTAGGGATCTTGGTGTAGTACTTGTGTGTGTGGGACTGGTGTTTCAGTCGGGGATCTTACCGCTGTAGTACTTGTGTGTGGGACTGGTGTTTCAGTAGGGATCTTACCGCTGTAGTACTTGTGTGTGTGGGACTGGTGTTTCAGTAGGGATCTTACCGCTGTAGTACTTGTGTGCATGGGACTGGTGTTTGAGTAGGGATCTTGGGACTGGTGTTTGAGGACTGGGATCTTACCGCTGTAGTACTTGTGTGTGTGGGACTGGTGTTTCAGTAGGATCTTACCGCTGTAGTACTTGTGTGTGTGGGACTGGTGTTTCAGGGACTGCTGTAGTACTTTCAGTGGGACTGGTGAGTGGGGATCTTACCGCTGTAGTACTTGTGTGTGGGACTGGTGTTTCAGTAGGGATCTTACCGCTGTAGTACTTGCTTCAGTGTGGGACTGGTGTTGGGAGTAGGGATCTTACGCTGTAGTACTGTGTAGTGGGACTGGTGTTGTGTAGGGATCTTACCGCTGGACTGTGTGGGACTGGTGTTTCAGTAGGGATCTTACCGCTGTAGTACTTGTGTGTGTGAGACTGGTGTTTCAGAAGGGAACTTATCGCTGAAGTACTTGTGTGTGTGGGACTGGCGTTTGAGTAGGGATCTTACCGCTGAAGTACATGTGTGTGAAGGACTGGCATTTGAGAAGGGATTTTACCGCTGTAGTACTTGCGTGTGTGGGACTGGTGTTTCAGATGGGATCTTACCGCTGTAGTACTTGCGTGTGTGTGGGACTGGTGTTTCAGTAGGGATCTTACCGCTGTAGTACTTGTGTGTGGGACTGGTGTTTCAGTAGGGATCTTACCGCTGTAGTACTTGTGTGTGTGGGACTGGTGTTTGAGCAGGGATCTTACCGCTGTAGTACTTGCGTGTGTGGGACTGGTGTTTCAGTAGGGATCTTACCGCTGTAGTACTTGTGTGTGTGGGACTGGTGTTTGAGTAGGGATCTTACCGCTGTAGTGGGACTGGTGTTTCAGATGGGATCTTACCGCTGTGTGTGTGGGACTGGTGTTTCAGTAGGGATCTTACCGCTGTAGTACTTTGTGTGTGGGACTGGTGTTTCAGTAGTGATCTTGTGTGGTGTGTGGGACTGGTGTTTCAGTAGGGATCTTACCGCTGTAGTACTTGTGTGTGTGGGACTGGTGTTTCAGTAGGGATCTTACCGCTGTAGAACTTGTTTGTGTGGGACTGATGTTTGAGCAGGGATCTTACCGCTGTAGTACTTGCGTGTGTGGGACTGGTGTTTCAGTAGGGATCTTACCGCTGAAGTACTTGTGTGTGTGGGACTGGTGTTTCAGTAGGGATCTTGCTGTGTACTTGTGTTGTGTGTGGGACTGGTGTTTCAGTAGGGATCTTACCGCTGTAGTACTTGTGTGTGTGTGGGACTGGTGTTTCAGTAGGGATCTTACGGCTGTAGTACTTGTGTGTGTGGGACTGGTGTTTCAGTAGGGATCTTACCGCTGTAGTACTTGTGTGTGTGGGACTGGTGTTTCAGTAGGGATCTTACCGCTGTAGTACTTGTGTGTGTGGGACTGGTGTTTCAGTAGGGATCTTACCGCTGTAGTACTTGTGTGTGTGGGACTGGTGTTTCAGTAGGGACTTACCACTGTAGTACTTGTGTGTGGGACTGGTGTTTCAGTAGGATCTTACCGCTGTAGTACTTGTGTGTGTGGGACTGGTGTTTCAGTAGGGATCTTACCGCTGTAGTACTTGTGTGTGTGGGACTGTAGGGGATCTTGTTTCAGTGGGAGGGATCTTACCGCTGTAGTACTTGTGTGTGTGGGACTGGTGTTTCAGTAGGGATCTTACCGCTGTAGTACTTGTGTGTGTGGGACTGGTGTTTCAGTAGGGATCTTACCGCTGTAGTACTTGTGTGTGTGGGACTGGTGTTTGAGTAGGGATCTTACCGCTGTAGTACTTCTGTGTGTGGGACTGGTGTTTCAGAGGGATCTTACCGCTGAAGTACTTGTGTGTGTGGGACTGGTGTTTCAGTGAGTACTTGTGTGTGTGGGACTGGTGTTTGAGTCTGGATCTTGCCGCTGTAGTACTTGCATGTGTGGGACTGGTGTTTCAGTAGGGTTCTTACCGCTGAAGTACTTGTGTGTGCGGGACTGGTGTTTGAGTCGGGATCTTACCGCTGTAGTACTTGTGTGCGTGTAGGACTGGTGTTTCAGAAGGGGCTGAGTACTTTGTGTGTGGGACTGGTGTTTCAGTAGGGATCTTACCGCTGTAGTACTTGTGTGTGTCGGACTGGTGTTTCAGGAGGGATCTTACCGCTGTAGTACTTGTGTGTGTGGGACTGGTGCTTCAGGAGGGATCTTACCGCTGGAGTACTTGAGTGTGTGGGACTGGTGTTTGAGTAGGGATCTTACCTATAGCTGGGACTAGTACTTCAGTAGGGATTTTGTGTGGGACTGGTGTTTCAGTTACCGCTGTAGGTGTGTGTTGGGACTGGTGTTTCAGTGTAGTACTTAGTACTTGTGTGTGGGACTGGTGTTTGAGTAGGGATCTTACCGCTGTAGTACTTTGTGTGTGTGGGACTGGTGTTTGAGTAGGGATCTTACCGCTGTAGTACTTGTGTGTGTGGGACTGGTGTTTCAGTAGGATCTTACCGCTGTAGTACTTGTGTGTGTGGGACTGGTGTTTCAGTAGGGTGCTGTAGTACTTGTGTGTGTGGGACTGGTGTTTGAGTAGGGATCTTACCTGGAGTACTTTGAGTGTGTGGGACTGGTGTTTCAGTAGGGATCTTACCGCTGTAGTACTTGTGTGTGTGGGACTGGTGTTTCAGTAGGGATCTTACCGCTGTAGTACTTGTGTGTGTGGGACTGGTGTTTCAGTAGGGATCTTACGCTGTAGTACTTGTGTGTGTGGGACTGGTGTTTCAGTGGGATCTTGGGACTGTGTGTTGGGACTGGTGTTTCAGTAGGGATCTTACCGCTGTAGTACTTGTGTGTGTGCTTCAGGACTGGTGTTTGAGTAGGGATCTTACCGCTGTAGTACTTGTGTGTGTGTGGGACTGGTGTTTCAGTAGGGATCTTACCGCTGTAGTACTTGTGTGTGTGGGACTGGTGCTTGGGACTGGTGTTTGTGTGTGGGACTGGTGTTTAGTAGGGATCTTACCTGCTGTAGTAGTAGTCTGGGACTGTGTGTGGGACTGGTGTTTCAGTAGGGGATGTTTAGTAGTGGATCGCTGTAGTACTTGTGTGTGTGGGACTGGTGTTTCAGTAGGGATCTTAGTAGGGGATCTTGTGGGACTGCTGTTTCAGTAGGGATCTTTGTAGTACTTGTGTGTGTGGGACTGGTGCTTCAGGAGGGATCTTACCGCTGTAGTACTTGTGTGTGTGGGACTGGTGCTTCAGGAGGGATCTTACCGCTGTAGTACTTGTGTGTGTGGGACTGGTGTTTCAGTAGGGATCTTACCGCTGGGATAGTACTTCTGTGTGTGTGGGACTGGTGTTTCAGTAGGGATCTTACCGCTGTAGTACTTGTGTGTGTGGGACTGGTGTTTCAGTAGGGATCTTACCGCTGTAGTACTTGTGTGTGTGGGACGGTGGTTTGAGTAGGGATTTGTAGTACTTGTGTGTGTGGGACTGGTGTTTCAGTAGGGATCTTACCGCTGTGTAGTACTTGTGTGTGGGACTGGTGTTTGAGTAGGGATCTTACCGCTGTAGTACTTGTGTGTGTGGGACTGGTGTTTCAGTAGGGATCTTACCGCTGTAGTACTTGTGTGTGTGGGACTGGTGTTTCAGTAGGGATCTTACCGCTAGGGTAGTACTTGTGTGTGTGGGACTGGTGTTTCAGTAGGGATCTTACCGCTGTAGTACTTGTGTGTGTGGGACTGGTGTTTGAGTAGGGATCTTGGCTGTAGTACATGTGTTTGTGGGACTGGGTTTGAGAGGGATCTTACGCTGTAGTACTTGTGTGTGTGGGACTGGTGTTTCAGTAGGGATCTTACCGCTGTAGTACTTGTGTGTGTGGGACTGGTGTTTGAGGAGGGATCTTACCGCTGAAGTACTTGTGTGTGTGGGACTGGTGTTTGAATAGGGATCTTACCGCTGAAGTACTTGTGTGTGTGGGACTGGTGTTTCAGTAGGGATCTTACGCTGTAGTACTTGTGTGTGGGACTGGTGTTTCAGGGATCTTACCGCTATAGTACTTTGTGTGTGGGGATCTTACCGCTGTAGTACTTGTGTGTGTGGGACTGGTGTTTCAGTAGGGGGACTTGGTGTGTGGGACTGGTGTTTGAGGGATCTTACCGCTGTAGTACTTTGTGTGTGGGACTGGTGTTTGTGTGGGACTGGTGTTTCAGTAGGGATCTTACCGCTGTAGTACTTGTGTGTGTGGGACTGGTGTTTCAGTAGGGATCTTACGCTGTAGTACTTGTGTGTGGGACTGGTGTTTTGTCGGGTGTGGGACTGGTGTTTCAGTTTGAGGGATCTTACCGCTGTAGTACTTGTGTGTGTGGGACTGGTGTTTCAGTAGGGATCTTACCGCTGTAGTACTTGTGTGTGTGGGACTGGTGTTTCAGTAGGGATCTTACCGCTGTAGTAGTTGTGTGTGTGGGACTGGTGTTTGAGGGCTGTAGTACTTGTGTGTGGGACTGGTGTTTCAGTAGGGATCTTACCGCTGGACTGGTGTTTACTTTGTAGTACTTGTGTGTGGGACTGGTGTTTTCAGTAGGGATCTTACCGCTGTAGTACTTGTGTGTGTGGGACTGGTGTTTCAGTAGGATCTTACCGCTGTGTAGGGTGTTGGGACTGGTGTGGGACTGGTGTTTGGGAGTGTTGGGAGATGTTTGGATCTTACCGCTGTAGAAGTGTGTTGGGACTGGTGTTTCAGTAGGGATCTGGTGTGTTGGGACTGGTGTTTCAGTAGGGATCTTACCGCTGTAGTACTTGTGTGTGTGGGACTGGTGTTTCAGTAGGGATGCTGTAGTAGTTGGGATCTTGTGTGGGACTGGTGTTTGAGTAGGGATCTTACCGCTGTAGTACTTGCGTGTGTGGGACTGGTGTTTCAGTAGGGATCTTACCGCTGTAGTACTTGTGTGTGTGGGACTGGTGTTTCAGTAGGGATCTTACCGCTGTAGTACTTGTGTGTGTGGGACTGGTGTTTCAGGAGGGATCTTACCGCTGTAGTACTTGTGTGTGTGGGACTGGTGTTTGAGTAGGGATCTTACCGCTGTAGTACTTGTGTGTGTGGGACTGGTGTTTCAGTAGGGATCTTACCGCTGTAGTACTTGTGTGTGTGGGACTGGTGTTTCAGTAGGGATCTTGTGTGGGCTGTAGTACTTGTGTGTGTGTGGGACTGGTGTGTGGGACTGGTGTTTCAGTAGGGATCTTACCGCTGTAGTACTTGTGTGTGTGGGACTGGTGTTTCAGTAGGGATCTTACCGCTGTAGTACTTGCGTGTGTGGGACTGGTGTTTGAGTAGGGATCTTACCGCTGAAGTACTTGTGTGTGTGGGACTGGTGTTTCAGTAGGGATCTTACCGCTGTAGTACTTGTGTGTGTGGGACTGGTGTTTCAGTCGGGATCTTACCGCTGTAGTACTTGTGTGTGTGGGACTGGTGTTTCAGTAGGGATCTTACCGCTGTAGTACTTGTGTGTGTGGGACTGGTGTTTCAGTAGGGATCTTACACGCTGTACTGGTGTTTGGGGATGTGTGTGGGACTGGTGTTTGAGTAGGGATCTTACCGCTGTAGTACTTGTGTGTGTGGGACTGGTGTTTGAGTAGGGATCTTACCGCTGTAGTACTTGTGTGTGTGGGACTGGTGTTTCAGTAGGGATCTTACCGCTGTAGTACTTGTGTGTGTGGGACTGGTGTTTCAGGAGGGATCTTACCGCTGAAGTACTTGTGTGTGTGGGACTGGTGTTTGAGTAGGGATCTTACCGCTGTAGTACTTGTGTGTGTGGGACTGGTGTTTCAGTGGGATCTGGTGTTTGTGTGTGGGACTGGTGTTTCAGTAGGGATCTTACCGCTGTAGTACTTGTGTGTGGGACTGGTGTTTTACCGCTGTAGTACTTGTGTGTGTGGGTGGGAAGTACTTGTGTGTGTGGGACTGGTGTTTGAATTGGGATCTTACCGCTGAAGTACTTGTGTGTGTGGGACTGGTGTTTGAATTGGGATCTTACCGCTGAAGTACTTGTGTGTGTGGGACTGGTGTTTGAGTAGGGATCTTACCGCTGCAGTACTTGTGTGTGTGGGACTGGTGTTTGAAGTGGGACTGTACTTGTGTGTGTGGGACTTTGTTTGAGGAGGGATCTTACCGCTGCAGTACTTGTGTGTGTGGGACTGGTGTTTGAAGTGGGATCTTACCGCTGAAGTACTTGTGTGTGTGGGACTGTTTTTGAGTAGGGATCTTGCTGAAGTACTTTGTGTGTGTGGGACTGGTGTTTAGGTGGGATCTTACCGCTAGTACTTGTGTGTGTGGGACTGGTGTTTCCAGTAGGGATCTTGTGTTTGTGTGTGGGACTGGTGTTTGAATAGGGATCTTACCGCTGCAGTACTTGTGTGTGTGGGACTGGTGTTTGAAGTGGGATCTTACCGCTGTAGTACTTGTGTGTGTGGGACTGATGTTTGAGTAGGGATCTTACCGCTGTAGTACTTGTGTGTGTGGGACTGGTGTTTCAGTCGGGATCTTACCGCTGTAGAACTTGCCTGTGTGGGACTGGTGCTTCAGTAGGGATTTTACCGCTGTAGTACTTGCGTGTGTGGGACTGGTGTTTCAGTAGGGATCTTACCGCTGTAGTACTTGCGTGTGTGGGACTGGTGCTTCAGTAGGGGTTTTAGCTGAGCACACAGACAGCGTTCCTGTATGCTGTGCAGTAGCCATGCCTCAGCTTGCTGTCCCCCTCCACAGCTCTGTCTCTCCGCGTCTGATGCCATCACCCGCTCAGGCTCACCAAACTACACACAGAGATCTGTGCTCTCATACGCCATATTTACCTTAGTGTGCAGTCTACACCTATTAAGTGATTATGAATGTTCCAGCAGCAGTTGAAGGGTTAGAAAGTAGTCAGGTGACTTATCTCAATTCACACTGGCATGATAGATCACAACATCTCTGAAAACTTTGTCGGACATTACTTTGAAATCGTGTCCTGCAGATCTAACATGACAGGGTCATTTGTTCACGCTGCGTAATGGCTTTTTTCCTGCAGTGTAACTAACAGTGGGTTTAACAAAAAATTTGAGGCCGAAAGCAGCTGCAACACTACCTGCTCCACATGACAGGCCAGGTGGGGACAGATGTATCGCACACACCAAACAAAGCTCCAGTAACCGTGCTGCATAGAAGAGCCCTATAAGACAAATCAGAACATTATTACACTGCTGCCCGACACCTACCAACACACACACATCCCATCTCACTCCTCACCCCTAACTAAAGCCCCTAACACCAGCCTCAGATCTACACACACACACGCACACACACACATCCCATATCACTCCTCACCCCTAACTAAAGCCCCTAACACCAGCCTCAGATCTACACACACACACGCACACACACGCACACACACATCCCATATCACTCCTCACCCCTAACTAAAGCCCCTAACACCAGCCTCAGATCTACACACACACGCACGCACACACACATCCCATATCACTCCTCACCCCTTACTAAAGCCCCTAACACCAGCCTCAGATCTACACACACACTCGCACACACGCACGCACACACACACACACATCCCATATCACTCCTCACCCCTAACTAAAGCCCCTAACACCAGCCTCAGATCTACACACACACACACACACACACACACACACACACATGCACACACGCACGTGCTTAAGGATGTTGTGCATGTCCTTGCACAACCGCTGTACGCCGCTGAAACGGCGCGCACTTCCTGGGTCGTTATTGGACATCAGCTCCTCCGCCGTCGCCTTCAGGTGGCCCAACAGGTTCCAGTGTTCCTGGCTGGGAGCAACCAGCCAATTAGAGGGCAGGCAATAATCGGCACACAGAATACAGTCACACAGCCCTGCTACTCAGAACCTGACAAAATAAAACCGGATAGAGGCTGCGTTGATCCAAAATGATTACCTTTTGGTAACTGACAAAAAATCTTAAAGTAAACAAGTTTGAGTGTAATAGGTCATTTAGAATTAATTTTAAAGGGGTAGTGAAATGTCAATTTTTGCAAGGAAAGTCACAGAAATCAGTCAAATCCCAGATTTTAAGCACAGATTAAAAGTATAAGCACTTAAGAATCTATCCATGGGTCTTTCAGGCAGACATGCTACATGCCATCTCTCTGATTTAAACGAAACTTTGCCAGTTTGAAGGGTCTATCCCAAAACTCAAAAGGCAAGATTGGTTTCAGATTTGGGTGTTTCAGGGGGGGGAGATAGGCCAACCCCTGGTTTTACTGGAATTTTACCAAGAAAAGTGCCTCAATATAAGGCAAACATAGGAGCCTCTCAGAACAACTGAATTAAACCTACCCTTATGAGGGCCTGTACATATATTGGTACATCTTAAATGAGTGCAAGGAAGAAGTGTCGGTCAATTTGATTGACAGCTTGTCAATCAGTGGACGTGAATATACAACCATGTTTTCAGCCATTCAAATATATGCTGACTTTGAAGCCAAATATCTCCCCTTGCCAGAAAGGTATTACAATAATTTCAATTTCCCGTATTCATTGACCATTTTGTCTCTAACAATCATGAAAAACATTTTTGGGAAGTGCCATTTTTTCGCCGTGGTTGCTGTTTGAGAACTGCACTAAGGGCAGAGTTATTCCAGTCACGCACAATACAATTCGGAGAAGTACTAGTAGCAGTCATTAAACCAATAAAAGACAAACATTTTCTAGATGGTCAAGCAGGATTAGAACGAAAGAATGTCAACAGATTCTCAATCTTTGGAAAGCTAGTGAAAAATTGATAATTTTGCGGCCATTATTGACCATGGTCCCTAAAATATCGATAACAAATTGCTGTGTTTCAGACTTGGCGCTTGTTACTGTAGAAAATCAGCTTTTAGCTGCCGGGTTAGCTCACTCGGTTAAGGCGCAATTGCGGCGCATGATTGACTACTATTGACTACTACGGTGCGGGTTCGATCCCCGGTCGTATCAACCAGCAGTGGTCGGCAGCTTTTTCAAAACAGCGTACGATTGGCTAAAGTGCTGTAGGGATGCAAATGGGGAAGGGACTGCTGGGAAGGGAAATTAAAATGATTGCCTTGTTCGTTGCTCAAGCGCCTCCTGTTGGCCAGCCGGGCGCTCGTCAGTGAGATTCTAAGCTTGTTCATGTTTGGGTATCCTCCGCCCTTGTTCTGAACTTGCGATAGTTTCGACCAATGAGTGTAAAGATGTAGGGGCTGACAGGCGCGTGCCGCGAAACGACTCTCTCTCCTGAGCTGGCAATAGGGGGTTGCATACGAGCAAACCTTGTACATAGTTATCGGATTGGGCATTCCAAATTCGGGTGGGATTGGAGATGCCACATTTATTTAAAAAAATATATATATCAGCTTTTGGCTTTCTAAGAGACAAAACACTTACAATTTCTTCATTCAAGCTTTTATTATCATAAATTTAGAAAAAATATAATCATAAATTTATCGACACATGCTGAATGCTTGCTTACAAACTTGGAGACACAAAAATATTACATTGTGACAATGTTTTTGTGCATACGCTCTAAAGACAGTAATGAATGAGAATCTCTGCTTTCTAGCAAAAAGAATAAGGCTCTGAAATCATTGTAAAGTCCTTGCTTTGATTCCAAAAAAAAACCAGCTGACCAGTGATTTCATAATTACAAGAGTCACTGACTATGTGGAAAGCAATTCCATGGTAACGGAATTAGGATCAAGAGTAATTTTCATGTCATTTTTACCTGCCATCTATTACTCTAATGCAGTTGCTACTTGCCTGTGCTTTTATCAGTTCCACTGGCATGCCTACTGAGCTGTATAACACAAAGTTTGGGGTAATCTATTTTGTAGAAGGCTATACGAAGGTGAAAGTGTCGGTAACGGAATTACGGCAGAAACAATGCCATTATTTTTGCCTTTACTTTGACAGGCATTGCTCTGAAATCTGGCAATGATAGGCAGTAGGTTTAAGCTGAAGTTGGTGGCCTAGAATGTTGACCAGGCCATGGTAAGTTTATATTGACTGGTATATTCACAGATATTTTGTAGGATGCCATTCATGAGAAAGAGACAGTGGTAATGGAATTACAAAGTGGAAACAGAATTACATTTTCTGATAATCTACTTAATTTATTATACTCAAAACAACAAAGAAATTGAAAATTGGTATCATAAATGATGTTTGTGTTGCTGACCTCCTGTTGAACCGAAATTTTGATCAACAAGTCTGGGCAAAAGGAAGGCAATACAGGATATTGTTGGGAAACAGGATTTTTGGGTGTTAGCAACTTAGCAATATGAGGTGAGCCAGACGGTTTGATCAATGGGTAATGAATGTGTATTAGGAGATAAAGAGAAGCCGTCAGGTCCGACAGGACATATCGCTTATTTGCGACTTCCAGCTGGGATCTCCGTTTGTCTTCAGTTCTGACAGGACACGATATGCACTAGCGCCTTTTAGTTGGAGGTTCCGTATGCCCACATATGGAGCTCACTTCCGAGGGTTGGGAATCTATTGAACCAATTAACTTGAGTGGTTCAGGAGAGGCCCAATTGTAGAGTATTCCTTTTTATCAATGTGTAAACCCTAGAACCAATCAGCAGCAACCTCTGATAACATTAAAGAAATCATATGCAAATGACTGTACTTTTACATGTATAAAGTTTCTTACGAAATTAAGGAATTTTAGAACTTTGCATCACGCTGTTGTTCCCACGGCCAGCTGTGTAATAAACTTTTTCCTGCTTTTGCTACGAACATCGGAGTCTGCTTCTTCATCGGGACAACGTTCTTGGGTTTTATTAATTAACCAACAAATTTGCGCTGCGAGCAGGGTGGATTCGTTTCCGGACCTCCGTGAGTTTCCTGACCAGTTCAAGAAGAGTGAGTACTTTGGAAGGCAAAACTATGGAGATCTGGAGCGCTCCACCCAGTGGTACGTTAACCTATAAATTATAAATTGACCGGTGTTAAGCGATCAGTTGTTCGTGGTTAAAAACCTGCGTCATTGTGTAACGTGTTTGTTTGGTATGGTTATCAGCACTGCTTGTGGTACCAGTGCTGTTGTGTGATACAGGCCTATGTATTGAAAACATAATTATTTTGTGACGGGGTGAATGTTGGTCATCCCTGACTGCGTTGAGTGAGAATTCACGCCAAAAAGGCGAATACGTGATTGCGTGGCAGTGGCAAACGTATGTGGGTCGCCCACGGCAAAGACGTGAATAGATATTTTCACGACTGTGTATTAGGTAGCCTACCAAAGAAGCGCATATCGTGTCTTTGTTTATTTTCGGTTTATGTTCCAGGAGAGTTAGTGTTAGCGCCCCGGGCCCAGAGTGAGTGTCTTTCACTTGGGTACTTTTTGTCTGTGTTATAGGTTGAGAGCGAGTGCATGGGGCGCGCCTCCAACCTGTCTCGTGGGTATTTGAGAATCCGACTCGTGCCCGCCGCGAATCTCGTCATTGTCACATTTGAAGTTTGATGTTGTCCTGAGTCTTAATTGTTTCGTGTTGGTTTTATTCTTGACCGTACGCTTAGTAAGCTATTGGCCAATAACGCGCGTTTATACATTACAGAAGGCCTATCTTACAAATAGATATTAGGCTGCACCTTGACAAACGCCGTATTAATTGCAAATAAACATGGCAAACAAGGAAAATTCAAATGCGCTTAAATACGCCGGGAGTATTACTTCTTATTTACAGGAAAAATAGAACGAAAGGAAATGTGTAAGGCTGGTTGGGATCCGAACGGATCCACTGCGGAGTCGCTAAAATGGTGGACCAAACAGAAAAATACAAGAACAGCATGTGGTGCGCTTATGTTAGTGACCCAACACAGCAGGGTTATCTTAGTGACCCAACACAGCAGGCTTACCTTAGTGACCCAAGACAGCAGGCTTATCTTAGTGAACCAACACAGCAGGCTTACCTTAGTAACCCAACACAGCAGGCTTATCTTAGTAACCCAACACAGCAGGCTTATCTTAGTGACCCAACACAGCAGGCTTATCTTAGTGACCCAACACAACAGGCTTATCTTAGTAACCCAACACAGAAGGCTTATCTTAGTAACCAAACACAGCAGGCTTATCGTAGTAACCCAACACAGAAGACTTATCTTATTAACCGAACACAGAAGGCTCATCTTAGTAACCCAACACAGCAGGCTTATCTTAGTAAGCGAACACAGCAGGCTTATCTTAGTAAGCGAACACAGAAGACTTATCTTAGTAACCCAACACAGAAGACTTATCTTAGTAACCCAACACAGAAGACTTATCTTATTAACTGAAAACAGAAGGCTTATCGTAGTAACCCAACACAGCAGGCTTATCTTAGTAACCCAACACAGCAGGCTTATCTTAGTAACCCAACACAGAAGGCTTATCTTAGGAACACAACACAGCAGGCTTATCTTAGTAACCCAACACAGAAGGCTTATCTTAGTAACCCAACACAGAAGGCTTATCTTAGTAACCCAAGACAGAAGGCTTACCTTAGTAACCCAACACAGCAGGCTTATCTTAGTAGCCCAACACAGAAGGCTTATCTTAGTAAACGAACACAGAAGGCTTACCTTAGTAACCCAACACAGAAGACTTATCTTAGTAACCCAACACAGCAGGCTTATCTTAGTAACCCAACACAGCAGGCTTATCTTAGTAACCCAACACAGAAGGCTTATCTTAGTAACCAAACACAGAAGGCTTATCTTAGTAACCAAACACAGCAGGCTTACCTTAGTAACCCAACACAGAAGGCTTATCTTAGTAACCCAACAGAGCAGGCTTATCTTAGTAACCCAACACAGAAGGCTTATCTTAGTAACCAAACACAGAAGACTTATTTTAGTAACCCAACACAGAAGGCTTATCTTAGTAACCCAACACAGCAGGCTTATCTTAGTAACCCAACACAGCAGGCTTATTTTAGTAACAGAACAAAGAAGGCTTATCTTAGTAACCGAACACAGCAGGCTTATCTTAGTAACCCAACATAGAAGGCTTATCTCAGTAACCCAACACAGCAGGCCTATCTTAGTAACCCAACACAGAAGGCTTATCTTAGTAACCCAACACAGAAGGCTTATCTTAGTAAGCGAACACAGCAGGCTTATCGTAGTAACCCAACACAGAAGACTTATCTTAGTAACCCAACACAGAAGACTTATCTTATTAACCGAACACAGCAGGCTTATCTTAGTAACCCAACACAGCAGGCTTATCTTAGTAACCCAACACAGCAGGCTTATCTTAGTAACCCAACACAGAAGGCTTATCTTAGTAACCAAACACAGCAGGCTTATCTTAGTAACCCAACACAGAAGGCTTATCTTAGTAACCCAACACAGCAGGCTTATCCTAGTAACCCAACACAGAAGGCTTATCTTAGTAACCCAACAGAGCAGGCTTATCTTAGTAACCCAACACAGCAGGCTTATCTTACTAACCAAACACAGCAGGCTTATCTTAGTAACCCAACACCGAAGGCTTATCTTAGTAACCGAACACAGAAGGCTTATCTTACTAACCCAACACAGCAGGCTTATCTTAGTAACCCAACACAGAGGGCTTATCTTAGTAACCGAACACAGAAGGCTTATCTTAGTAACTGAACACAGAAGGCTCATCTTAGTAACCCAACACAGAAGGCTTATCTTAGTAACCCAACACAGCAGGCTTATCTTAGTAACACAACACAGCAGGCTTATCTTAGTAACCAAACAAAGAAGGCTTATCTTAGTAACCGAACAAAGAAGGCTTATCCAGGGTGTGTGCTGGCCAAAAATTTCACTTAGCCACAGTGGCTAATTGCCCCAAAGTTCAGTTAGCCACAGAGAAAACCATTTAGCCACACATTAAATTTTAGTTAGAAACCTTTGAGAACTTGGATTCAGTCATACAGTGTGCGTACACGGTCACAGAATAAGTGCACAGACATCCAGAGACTAGTAGGTATGCATCATCTTGTCAGCGACACCTGTACTATAGTGTTCTGGCCAGGTTCTCTTCACATCAGGGTGGTTACCGGCAGTTACACGAAATTTTCAAATACAATGTTAATGAAATTTGTACAGGCTGCAAAATGCATTAAAAATCACATTTTTAAACTGTGATTAAAATTCAAACATGGAGGGAAATCCATCACACATTTTTGAACAGGTAGGGACGACCCTGTTCAAATTGCGTGGTGAGAGAACACTGTACTAGTATCCTGACCTCTGTCGGTGTTGGCTTTCCTGCAGCCGTAATGTGGTTTGCATGCTACTAGAGATGAAAAGAATAAAACAGAAAGTTGTTCAGAAAATGGAATTGCTGCATATTTTTCACAGAAAAAATAGTTACGGAACTTGTATAACTAACACCCACCAAAACTTTACGACAAACTGCACACAGTCACATGGTATAAAAATATTGTGGTGACGGAGAGCTGGTTCAAATGCCAGCTTTGCAAGAGTGCCGGGTAAGTATTAAGGACTACTATGGCCATCCTCCAGTCTAATTATCTGGCAGCTACTTTAGACAAATGGGAACTTGATCGATAGAAGTTCAATATCATTTTGATGACAAATACTTGAATTACTAACTTGATGGGGCCAGTTTACCATGCTAAAGATTGTCATTTTGTAATTCCCACTTGTGGCCAAGTGATTATTACATGTATTACAGCATGAACTGATCCGACTTAGGCACGCTGGTTGCTGTGTAATTCAGGGTGTGGAATGGATTAAAAGTTATCCCATACAGCTTCTATGAATTCACATCCACACACCTGGATGCAACCTTATTTTGGCTCATAAAGTAAAATATGACTTGAATGCCATGAACCCACACTCAATTTAGCACTTATCTTCTTCCAATTGGTAATAATAATTGGTTTTCAGAAATATTTTTCTAAAACTCATAAGAAATGTCAGATTGAAGTAACAAGTGTTATGGCCCCAATTTGTTATGGCGTCAATTTGTTATGACGTCACGGACAGCAAGGGATGACAGACAAAATTCTTAAACTTCAACAGATTTAATTAAACAAACACTTAGAACTAATCTACACTCTACCCTACTGACCAAGATTGAAATAAAAAAAAAGATAGTTACAGTCCCTTGGTAATTGAGATGGGCTGCTATGTTGCAATGTCCTGGGACAGGAAAATGCTCCAACACAGGCAAAAATCCACAAAAAGCTTCATAGGTCTTGAAAAGAGTGACAGGTCTGGTCAAATGTATCCTTCCACAATTTCTCCTTGCAATTTCTCCAACTACTCTTCACTTTCTCAATTTTTCTCCTTATATACTCTTTTCCAGCCCCCTCTCAGGCATGCCCAGGACATGCCCAACCTAGCTCCAGACTGGGCTTAACAAAAAAAATTGTCAGTACTGCCTTCTAGTGGCTTTTTTTTCCCATTACACCTCCATTCCAAAAGGGAAAAATTTTGACTCATAAAGGCAAAATTTTTCTTTTCAATACAAAAATGGTTAAGTAGACACTGGTATATATATACATATAATACAATATGCTAATAAACACATGTGATATTTATACATATACTCAAACGCGGGATAAGCAATCAGCAATTACATTGTCAGTACCCTTTACATGCTTAATTTCCAAGTCAAACTCCCGCAAAATCAAACTCCAATTCAACAATCTCCGATTCTTGTTTTTCATCTTACTCAAAAACATTAACGGATTGTGGTCAGTATATACAATCATTGGCTTTTGCCCTGTACAAACATAAACCTCAAAGTGTTATAAGGATAGAACCAGAGCCAACAGCTCCTTCTCAATTGTGGAATAGTTCTTTTGGTGGCGATTGAACTTCCTGGAGAAGTATGCCACAGGATGCTCAATGTCATCAGAGTCACTTCTCTGTAGGAGCACAGATCCACAAGCTTGGTCGCTAGCATTGACCGCCAGGGAGAACGGTTTGTTGAAGTCAGGAGATTTGAGCACGGGGAAGTGACACAGCAGAGACTTCAGGCGATCGAAGGCTCTTTGGCATGCTTCATCCCAAGTGAACTTTACGCCTTTCTTCAGTTGGTTGGTGAGACTGAGAGCAATCTCAGCAAAGTTCTTGCAGAACTTGCGGTAGTACCGATCATTCCAAGGAAGCGGCGCAAAGCTTTTTTTTGTTGTCACGAACTGGAAAGTCCATGATGGCTTGGACTTTAGCATTTATGGGTGCCACCTTACCCTGGCCTATGACGTAGCCAAGATACGTGACAGTAGCACAACCAAAGTCACTCTTGTTCAGGTTAACAGTCAGGTTAGCCTGGGTCAAGCGCTGGAACAACGTCTCTACATCTTTCAGATGTTCTTCCCAGGAGTCATTCCATGTGATCAGGTCGCCGATGTATGCACCCGTGTGTGGCAATCCGGCGATTGTAGACTGTATCATCCTTTGGAACGTGGCTGGGGCATTTTTTCATGCCAAAGGGTAGGACTTCATACTGGTATAACCCAGATGGTGTGGCAAAAGCAGAGATGCTCTTGGCCCTCTCAGTTAAAGGCACACACCAATAACCCTTCAATAAATCAATCTTGGTCAGAAACTTTGCTTGCCCTACTCTATCGATACAATCATCAATCCTAGGTATTGGAAACACATCAGTTCTAGTTACAGCATTGACTTTGCGATAATCTGTACAGAATCTAGTACTTCCATCAGGTTTTGGAACTAGAACACAGGGTGAACTCCAATCTGAGTTAGAGGGTCTGATAATATCATGTTCTAACATGTACTCAACCTCTTTCTCAGCAATCTTTTTTTTTTCAGGATTCATCCGGTATGGATGCTGTTTTATTGGTTTGGCATCACCAACATCTACACCATGAGAGGCTATAGAAACTCTCTTTGGAACATCAGGACATAGATCTTTATATTTCTTGATCAACCTCTCAAACTGATCTTTCTGTGAGGGTTCTAAGTGCTGGAGTTTTACATCAAGATTTTGCAACACTTCAGAATTTGACAATTTACATAAAAGAACTTCAGCTTTAATTCTAGGTTCATCATCTTGAAACTCCCCTCATCTTCACAAGTCTCGGCCATAGGAGGATCTGAAGTGACAGCTGCAACCCTAGCATTTCTATCATGATAAGGCTTCAGCATGTTAATGTGACACAACTGTTTTGGCTTTCTCCTATCTGGAGTCTTCACAATGTAATTGAGATCATTGTGTTTTGTCAGAATTTCATAAGGACCATGAAATCTAGCCTGCAATGGATTGGACTGCAAGGGAAACAACACAAGGACCTTGTCTCCTGGTTTAAACTCACGGCTTCTAGCCTTATGATCATACCAAGTTTTCATTTTTCCCTGACTTGATTTCAAGTTCTCTTTGGCTAGGTCACAAGCTGCACGCAGTCTTTCCTTGAACTTGCTAACGTAGTCTAACAGACTGATATGCGGCTCTTTCTCTTGCCATTGTTCACTCAACAATAGCAACGGTCCTCTCACTTCATGACCAAACACTAGCTCAAACGGACTGAATCCAGTAGACTCCTGCACTGCTTCTCTAGCTGCAAACAACAGCAAATGAACACCTTCATCCCAGTCTTTCTCATGGTCATAACAATAAGTCCTCATCATTGTCTTGAGAGTGGAATGAAACCGCTCTAAGGCACCCTGACTCTCTGGATGATAGGCACTGGAAAGAATCTGCTTCGCACCTAGTTCATACACAACCTGCTGAAACAATCCGGAAGTGAAATAGCTACCTTGATCTGACTGAATTTCCCTGGGAAGGCCAAACAACGTGAAGAACTTTATCAAAGCCTTCGAGATTGCAGTTGCCTTGATGCTGCGTAGAGGTATGGCTTCAGGGAATCTGGTAGTTGCACACATGATTGTCAACAAGTACTGATTTCCAGATCTAGTCTTGGGTAATGGACCAACACAATCAACGATGACCTTGGAGAAGGGCTCCCCAAATGCTGGGATAGGCTGCAATGGAGCTACAGGTGGGTCTAACTGGTGTTTTCCAACTACCTGACAAGTGTGACAGGTTTTGCAAAAGTTGGAAGCATCTTTCCGAAGTCCAGGCCAGAAGAAGTGTTTCATGATCTTGTCAACAGTCTTGTTAACACCAAGATGACCTCCTAAAGGCAAACTATGAGCCATTGTTAAGATCTTATTCCTGTAGACCTTTGGAACAAAAATTTGCTTGACCACTGCCCAATCTGCATTGGCAGGGATATCAGGAGGGCGCCACTTCCGCATCAACACTCCATCCTTGAGATAATACCCAACTGGAACTGCGTCTATTTCTTCATCAGGAAGGGCTGTCTTCTTTAGTACAAAAATTTCAGGATCATTGTTTTGCTCCTGAATCAACCGCTTTCTGGACAGAGACAAGTCTCCAGACACATCAGAATCACCAGACCCATCTGGCTGGCTGAATAGAGAACTGATAAAAGTGTCTGATAAGTCCTCAAACGGAGAAACCATAGTAGGCTGAACAGAGTCATGAGGCGAACCACCTGAGTCATGACTATTCAATGTGCTGGACGGCACCACATCATCTTCTTCTTGAGCCTTCTTGACCATAGCACGAGTCACTGCACAGGAAGGATACAGAGATGGGTCTTCATCGCCATCTTCAGTGCTCGGCTGTGAAGTAAGATGAACAGGGGGAACTACATTGCCCCCAGCCAGGTCATTGCCTAGCAACAGAGAAACACCCTTGATAGGTAGACTTGACATAAGTCCCACCTTTACCTGTCCTGTAACTAAATCTGACTTCAAGAATACAGAGCGCAGGGGTACAGATACAGTCCTCCCTTCAATACCTTGTACAAGTATGAAATCCCCAGAAGTGGTCTCATCACGTAACTCCAAGGAGTCCATCAACAAAAGTGACTGAGAAGCTCCGGTATCCCTTAGGATATATATGGGGATAGGAGGAGAATGCTCATTCAGAGCCACAAATCCCTCTGGCACAAATGGAAGAAATTCCTCCCTCACAAAGTCAGCAGTATCAGGCTTATTAGCCTCACAAGGAGCAGGCAATTTAGCAGATCGGTCATCTACTACAGGGGTTTCTAACCTTGTCTTCACACAGGCATTGGGTTTGGTATCCTTTTCTTTTTCTTTCTTAGCTTTAAGGAACCAACAGTTAGTTGTAACATGACCAGATTTCTTGCAATAATTGCAAACTAGACCACTTTTGTCACTGTCAGCTTTCACACTTTGATCAGACCTTTGACTGGATTTCTGAGCACCATCACCAGATTTGTCTTTGTCTTTGGGTGAGGAATCTTGGGTATCACCGTTACCTTTCTTCTGAAATTGGGACCATCTATTGTTACTGCTAGACTGAAATTTGGACTTATGTGTGAGAACATATTCATCTGCAAACTTGGCAGCTGATTGCAAATTCTGTGCTTGCTTCTCATTAAGGTAGGTCTTAATATCATCCTTGACACAGTTCTTGAATTCTTCAACTAACACCATCTCTTTTAGTGAGTTGAAATCATCCTTGACCTCCATAGAAGTATACCAGCGCTCAAAGCAAACCTTCTTCTCGTTAGCAAATTCCACATAAGTCTGATTGTCAGATTTCTTCAGACCTCTGAATTGACCTCTGAAATGACCTCTGAAACCAGACCACACAACCTGCACCAGACCACACTGCTGAGGAAACCTGCACCAGACCACACTGCTGAGGAAACCTGCACCAGACCACACTGTTGAGGAAACCTGCACCAGACCACACTGTTGAGGAAACCTGCACCAGACCACACTGCTGAGGAAACCTGCACCAGACCACGCTACCGTAAACAGGACGCTGATCTTTCGGACCATGTTGCCGCAAACTCCTGTGTTAGAAGACTACTGCACAAGACAACCCACCACAACAATGTCACTCATCATACAGCTCACTGTTGTAGAATTCAAAAGGACGTGTGCCATGGACAATAATGGCATTCACATGCAACCGGTACACATGACAGCCAAACATGCCAACAAATCAGAGCTGTTATGTTTGTGGACTCTAAGTAGCAGTGCCTGTACTTGGTAATAGGCAATGTCCATGATCTATTTTTACAATGTTTCTTTGACATTTCTTGCCTGTTCTTTTCTCTTATGCACAGCCGATCACTAACAGTGGGTCTTCTGCATCTCAAACACATATCGCCCTCCGGTGCCGGCCATTGACAGATGACAGTGGGCCTCGAGAGTCTAGGTCTGTCCAGGGTTTCTCCCACTGAACTGGGGAGTTTTTCCTTGCCGCTGTCGCCTCTATGGCTTGCTCTCTTAGTCTCTGGCCTGGTATCTGTGTGAAGTTGTTGTTGTAGATATTTCGTCATTAGAAATTCATTTGCCATTACTCTTGTAATTTTCTTTTTAACTATTTCACTGTAAAGTTTACCTCATCATTCGTTGTCTGTTGGGTCAAAAAGGAGGGACTGTTGGGAAACAGGATTTTTGGGTGTTAGCAACTTAGCAATATGAGGTGAGCCAGACGGTTTGATCAATGGGTAATGAATGTGTATTAGGAGATAAAGAGAAGCCGTCGGGTCCGACAGGACATATCGCTTATTTGCAACTTCCAGCTGGGATCTCCGTTTGTCTTCAGTTCCGACAGGACACGATATGCACTAGCGCCTTTTAGTTGGAGGTTCCATTTGCCCACATATGGAGCTCACTTCTGAGGGTTGGGAATCTATTGAACCAATTAACTTGAGTGGTTCAGGAGAGGCCCAATTGTAGAGTATTCCTTTTTATCAATGTGTAAACCCTAGAACCAATCAGCAACAACCTCTGATAACATTAAAGAAATCATATGCAAATGTCTGTACTTTAACATGTATAAAGTTTCTAATGAAATTAAGGAATTTTAGGACTTTGCATCATGCTGTTGTTCCCACGGCCGGCTGTGTAATAAACCTTTTTCCTGCTTTTGCTACGAACATCGGAGTCTGCTTCTTCATCGGGACAACGTTCTTGGTTTTTATTAATTAACCAACAATATTGATGAAAATAACTCATTTCTGAACCAAAATATGAGCTTATAATTAAGGCTTATCAGAGGTCATGCATTAAAATGGTTATTCTTTCACTGACTGGATCCTGAAACATTTGTTTTTACTTTGTAACAGTGTTCCAGCATCATTCAATGGGTAAACATTGTGAGTAATGAAATCGGTAACGGAATTACGGCAATACAGCCAATGTCAAAAGCACTGTGAAAATCTCAAATGTGTCATTGCTTGCAATATCTACAACCCAAATTCCGAAATAGTTGGGACAAAGTGTAAGTTGTGAATAAAATCAAAACGCAATGACTTTCAGATCACACCAGCCAGTATTTTATTCACAATAGAACAGAGATAACAAAGCAAATTTTGAAACTGATAAAGTTTACAATTTTATCCACAAAATGAGCTCAATTTGAAATTTGATGGCTGCTACAGGTCTCAAAAAAGTTGGGCCTGTTTACCATGGTGTAGCATCCTCTCTTCTTTTTAACACAGAGTGGAGGTGTCTGGGCATTGAGGAGACAGGTTTCTTGAGTTTAGCCATTGGAATATGATCCCACTCTTGTTTAATACAGGCTTCCAGCTGCTGGAGAGTTTTGGGTCTCCTTTGATGGACTTTTCGTTTAATTATACGCCAAATGTTCTCAATCGGTGAAAGATCAGGACTGCAGGCAGGCCAGTTCAGCACACGGACTCTTCTACTACGAAGCCATGCTGTTATAATAGCTGCAGTATGTGGTTTTGCATTGTCCTGCTGAAATACACAAGGCCTTCCCTGGAATAGTTGTCATCTGGAGGGGAGCATATGTTGCTCTAAAACCTTTATATACCTTTCAGCATTCATGGTGCTTTTTAAAACATGCAAGTGTCCCACACCATATGCACTAATGCATCCCCAAACCATCAGAGATGCTGGCTTTTGAACTGAACGCTGATAACAGGAGGGGTGGTCTTTCTCCTCTTTAGCCCGGAGGACACGACGCCCATGATTTCCAACAAAAATGTCAAATTTGGACTCGTCTGACCACAGGACACTTTGCTGCTTTGCTACAGTCCATTTTAAATGAGCCTTGGCCCACAGAACACGGCGGTGCTTCTGGATCATGCTCAACAATGGCTTCCTTTTTGCATGATATTGTTTTAGGTGGCATCTGTGGATGGCACGGAGGACTGTTTTTACAGACAGTGGTTTCTTGAAGTATTCCTGGGCCCATTTAGTAATGTCAATGACAGAATCATGCCGGTGAGTGATGCAGTGGCGTCTGAGGGCCCCAAGATCACGGGCATCCAGTAAAGGTCTTCAGCCTTGTCCCTTACGCAGACATTTTTCCAGTTTCTCTGAATCTTTTGATGATGTTATGCACTGTCGATGAGACCTTCAGAGCCTTTGCAATTTGACGTTGAGGAACATTGTTTTTAAAGTATTCCACAATTTTTTTACGCAAACCTTCACAAGTTGGAGAGCCTCTGGCCATCTTTACTTCTGAGAGACTCAGCCTCTCTAAGGCATTCCTTTTATAGTCAATCATGTTACACACCTGATGCCCGTTAACTTAATTATTTGCTAAATGTTCTTCAGCTGATTCTCTTATATATTAATTGCTTTTTCAGCCCTTTTTTGCCTGTGTCCCAACTTTTTTGAGACCTGTTGCAGCCAGAAAATTTGAAATAAGCTCATTTTGTAAATAAAAATGTTAAATGTCTCAGTTTCAACATTTGAAATGTTTTATATGTTCTATTGTAAATAACATATTGGCTCATGTGATCTGAAAGTCATTGCATTTTGATTTTATTCACAATTTACACTTCGTCCCAACTATTTCAGAATTGGGGTTGTATTTTCTTTCTAACTTTTCTCAGTCATGAGTGGCAGTCTCTTCACACAAAAGAAAATGTATAAAATATCAACTCCTGAAACTTGCAAAGCTCAAAATGAACATGTTAACATTAGTAAATGAACCCTAAGTATTATCCATTATTGGCAGAAGACAAACACTGTTTATACCAATGTAATCTTGTCCCTTCTATCCATCTGTGGCTCTTTGTGCTCAGAAGTCCAGCGCAGCGTGACGACGGGAGCCACGCAGCTCAGTCGCCGTGTCGAAAATCGCCACTCTGGGTAATTTTTGGGCACCGCGGCCACTTGAAAAAAAGGGCAAGCCAAACTGGCCGGTTGGGTAGTCGGCCATGACGGCCACACAGGGGGGCAACCACGGCAGTTGCCACTAGGCCGTGGTATAATTAATCCGCTAGTTATGGAAACTTAACTCACAGGAAGAAACACTCAACTACAGATGTCCAAAACAATGAACCACTATGCTCTAAAGTTCTCATGCCACCTTGTGCCATCTTCTTTTTTTCACTGGCTTTCAGAATAATTCTGTAATTCCGTTACTGGTGTAATTCCGTTACCACAAATTTTCCAGGATTACAGCTAAGTATTAGAGAGATGATGATGATGATGATGATGATGATGATGAAGATGATGATGATGATGATGAAGAGAACTACACTGCAATTTCGGTGACGGAATTATGTTGAAAAATGACAAATTTCACAATGACCCACTGGAATTGTGCGTTTCAACTTCCTGCAATGACTTACAGTCTCAAAAACTTTTGCTACCAATGTATGGAAATACAGTAAATACCACGAAATAGCTAAATATCTTTTAGGAGTTGTCAGCTTTGGAAAAATGACCTTTTATCCTTGTCCCAGAGCTAAAAAAAATTACAAAATTCAAATCTAAAAATTTTGAGAAGACCGTCAAAGGTATTTCAAAACAGTTATCAGTGTCTGATTTGGTAATGAGTCATCTTCATGAAAACCTATACATTTCTAATATAAAACACTTTTTAAAAATTGCTGTTTCAGCAACTCTCATGTGGAATTGCCCTGGTGCGACCTTTGAGTTCCAATGACATATTCATTCCTATACGCTGCGCTAGGATTTCTCAAAGTCCTACAAATCACTAAACGTTTATCTGCCTGCTTTTGGGCCTGTAAATACGTACACATCTTCTCTAAATGTGTACGTTGCATTAGTAATCTTGAGCAACTCATTGAATAGCGTCCATTTTGTGAATTGCGTGACCAGCAATGTTTTTAGCCAGCAATCTTTTGATCAGCATGTTTTCAATTTTACAAGCAATGAATTTAGAATTTATTTCTATGTTTTGGGTTTTCTTTCCTTCTTTCTTTTCTCTCCTTCTTTCTTGTTTTTTCTCCTTTTTTCCCTTTACTTTTGATTAATTTTAAATAATATTTGCATTGATAACAAAGTAGAAAATATGAATAGTATGGGAGCATTTCTTTATCTTTTCATTTTTCTTTTTTATAAAAATGGTGCATACATGAATTGGAAAGTGCACCAATAAATTTATCTTACAGAAGTCAAAACTCATCCAATTTTCTTGATCAATGATGCATTACAGAACAAATTGGATGATATATCTTTAAACCTTTATTAGTGAAAATTCTAACACAACCAGGATTTTAACTTAATGCAACAGTAATTTTCTGCAACGGGCCCTTAAAACAAAAAAGTCCTGTTACTCACGTTACGTTACTCATGTTACAAGTAGGTTTTAAGAGCCCATTGTCTGTAAGGTTCAGGCAGGTGGTGATAGTCACCTTCTTCCATTTTTCTGAAACCTTGGTGGTTTTATGTCCCTACCCTAACTAGAAAATTCCCCAAATTTTTTGGCCCTACCTGCACCGGTTTGGGTTTTAGGGGTCAATCAAGTGCAAGCCGAAAAGGGGCCTAAAATGCCAAATTACCAAAATTTGATTTTTTGTTTGCTCTTATTCACTGCGCGAACTTTATCCCAAAGTTTAAGTTGGAAAATGTAATTATTGGGGGGATAGTCAGTGGAAAGAGCGATTTTCGGCCTGGGATCTTCTTCGCGCAACATATAGGTGGCGCTCCAATATGGCTGCAATCCATTTTCGTCACTAGTTTGCACCCCTGATACTCTGTGCGCGATCAGTGCCCCAGAACTTATACAGCTGCACCACACTGGTCTGTAGTTAGACTATCCATTACAGGTGAGAAAAAGTTGGGATAGTGTATGCGCACACCAACAGGTGGCGCCGAACATGGCAAAATGGTAAATTTTGGCATATTTCAGTGCCACCTGGTGGCGTGCGCGTTCGATTGACAGGGAAAAGGTTTGTTGCATAATGAAGTACAGTTTATGAAAGCCGTTTCTTGGGATAAGAACTACTGTCCATAATAGGTGGCGCTTTACTAACAGATGTACTGGTACACGCATAAAGCAATATCCACTCAAAATTCTGCATGTCACATTCAGATGTAGCACACTTGTGGTCGAGGAGTTTATGATCCCAGAAATGTATTGTTTTAATTCCCAGCCATTTTTCAATTCTGTATGCATGTCCAAGCATTTTCAGGGTGGTGGCAGAGCCGAGTGACGGAGAAATCACCCCCCCACAGTATTGTTTCATTCTTTCTTTATCTTTGCAAATTACAGGTTATTGGTGCATGTACTGTCCATCAGATGTCTTTTGGGTGCAATTTGTTCACCAGTTTCCCCCCAGGTGTCACTTCACTGTTTACCAACAACAACTACAACAACCTTTTGACATCTACTGAGCACATGGAAAAATCTCAAAGATGATGTTGCAGGCCTTTTTATGAAAGGTGCGCTATTGCACGTACAAGCCTTTGCGCGCCTAAAATTGCACTTGGAAATAAATGCACGCGTATCCATCAAAAAACGTTCAATTTTTGCGCGCCTATCTATCCGAACCGCAGCGCCATCTAGACCAGGCTTGTGCAAAATTCCGAATTGAATTTTGGGAGAATGTCTCCCAAATTCCAATTCAATTCCATGAATTTGAATTGAATTTGAATTGAGGTTGCAAACAGGAAGCAGAATTGCAATTCAAATTCGAATTTAAGGAAGTATAATTGAAATTCCATGAAATTCCAATTGATAATTTTGGTGTATTCCAGAATCATGCTTTACAGTATATTCCATACATGACTGTTTCACATATTTCATACAAATATTATTACTATGAACTTCATGTACACATTATATTTTAATTACAGCAAATATTTTTCATCGACAATTAAGAATAAAAGCATCATCTATAAAACAGATAATTTAATTTGATGTATTATAACTTTCAAATTATGGAAAATGGTGGAAAAAAATACTTCATTTCCCAGATTGCTTTTGTACTGTTCTATCTAACGTGTTTGCCCTCAAGACGTGAACGCAGACGACACAGCCAGCCAAACTCCTTTTTCAAGAGCCAGGGGTAAACGAGCGCACTTGCTCCTTTATTGACTTCATTGAAAACGGTGTGAAACTACGAACAAAAGGAAATACAAAAAAGTGCTTAGACATCTCATTCGGCTTACTCATTTCTTCACAGCAACGCTAACATGCTCTCAGTGCGATAGCACATTTACAGCGACCGCATATTAACGCCATTAACATTTTCAATGTTAATAAAACACATAATGTCAAGTAGCAAACATATCAAGGAATCATCCGATACTTACAGTTAATGATTTCTGAAGGCTTGCATAACAGATTATTTTGGAAAAGCACTTAGCAAAAAAAGGAAAGACTAGTACCATGCTTATTTACATTCCTGCGCCACGTGTGAGTGTTTCCTGCGTAGTGCGTGCTGGCGTCATTCCTGTTCTTTAATGGAAAGACCGACTGCCAAAATAAACGAGTATCACCATTGCAAATGCATTCTAGTGATCATAAACTCATCTGAACTTACGTTTAACATTTTAGAAAACAATAAATTCATACATGAAACTGATGTGGGCATGACAGCTTTACTTTATCCAAGTATTCAATATGGTTGCCAAGCCATTTCAGGACATTTGTTTGAAAGCCACTCTTTTGACAAATTTGATGGTCAGAGCTAGTTTCCAGAGAAAAAGTTCCAAAGTTTGTGATAAGGGCAACATGGAAAATGATAATAGATCTAAAAGGCCATCTGTACTCGATCATTTTGGTGAGCTAATTCCCACAAGGACACCAGGAAACCACCGAGCCATCTGCAAGTACTGCAATACTCCAATTTGTGGCTCCATCAAGGCAACTTCAAGTAAGTTAAGAGATTTGTTATTTGACTTTTATTTTGATAGCCATGGCCATGGCATTGGCATTGGTATCAGTGTTGGGATCATAATTCAACACCTTTTGTATTAAAAATGTCTCACTTCTTGAAACATGCACTGTAACTTATTTCCTTATGCATTAGGACTTCTCTCTCTAGATAATCGCCACACTACTTAAACCCACATGAGCCTCTCACTTTCCTAAGTCCAAACCTTTTAACTCAACCTTGGGATATCTCTTGAAAGCAAAGCACTCTTATTGACAGGAGTCTCAGCATACCATTGTGTTTGAACTCGACCTTTTATTGATTCTGTAAAGCTTCTTTGTGACAGTCTCTGTTAAAAGCGCTATATACATAAAATTTAATTTAATTTATTATGTTTATTACTCTAAAGCTTCCCACATTCAAATCACCATCAGGTGACATCAGGTATAATTAACCCTTTCGCAGGCACAGCGACATTTTTGTCGTTTTAACCAACGTGTTTTATAAAGTCTTCTCTCATTGGCCGATTGAGGGAATTCCCTTGTTAGTTACACTCATTACCATTGGCTGTCTCTCAGGTCACCCAGCACTGTATTTTTAGCCGTGAACGAGGCATGGGATTTCCTAAAAACGCTAAATACGAGACTACTTCGGTCAAATTGTGGGACATGTGAACATGCCATCGACGAAGTACAAACAGCCGGCATTCTAGCCGTGTTTCTAAACGTAAATACAACGTGGATGAAGTTTTTGCTTTATTGAATGACTCTGACGATGAGTTTGAATATCCAGAGAGCGGGAGTGACTTGGATCCAAACGATTTTAGCAATTCTGGAGAGGATTAAAACATAAAAACATCAGTTATGGGAAACTTATTATGAGATTTGGTGTTATTTTATTGTTATTTTGAATAACAATCATATTTTGGTAAAAACCCAAAATTAATCCGTCCGTGGGGGTATGCATCTGGGCCAAAATTTGCCTGCGAAAGGGTTAAGCAACTGGGAAGACTAAGGCAGAGAATCCAGTAGTCTTCACATACAGTGCTAGGGAGTGTAAGGTAATTAATGAACTTAGAACTGTAAGGTGTTACTGAATTGTGTTGCAGCCAAATGTAATTAAAGTAATTCTAAAGTAAGGTATTGCATCCTGCCGCAAATATTAAATGTACACACTAGGTATGCACTTGTAAATGACTTTTTATTATGACTCAAGTGCTGTAGGCCATATTTATCTAGAAACCAAATCATTTGTAGAATGCATTACACTATACTCTCGAACATTTTTTAAGATTTTTTTTTTTTGGGGGGGAATTTTTCCTTTATTTGACAGTTATACAGTGTAGAGAGACAGGAAGGTTGGGGAGAAGAATGGGGGAAGACATGCGGCAAATGACCTGAGCCGGAATCGAACCCAGGCCGCTGCAGGAAGGACACAGCCTTTATGGTACGCACGCTTAGACCGATGAGCCACCGGGGCACCCCACTCTCTTGAACATTTTAGGTTGAGATAAATAATATGGCTTTTTTGTTTACAGCGGAAACATCCTGAAATCTTGATTGAGTCTGCAACCAGCAGTCACACAACCCAACCAAACCAAGATGCAGATGATGGTCATCCTCCAGCAACAACTTCGAGCTCTAAGTGGTCAACAACCGATACACGTCAAGTTGCTCTCACCAATAGCATTGTGACATACATTGCAAATGGTCTGCTCCCCCTCTCTACTGTTGAAAATAAGGATTTTATGAATATGTTTCAACTGGCCCAACCATCCTTCACAATGCCATCCGGAAGAGCTCTCAGCCAGAACCTTATCCCAAAACGCTCAGATTGTGTAAAAGCACATCTGGCTAGTCTGATGGGAAAAGCTCACCTCATTTTCCTGACAATAGACCAATGGTCAAATCGATCAATGAGGTCTTTATATGGGATGACGGGCCATTTTATTGTTGATTTCGATTTGCAGAGCATTGTGCTGAGCTGTCAGTGTTTTAAAGGCAGGCACACAGCTGAGAATATTTGCCAAGTTTATGAGGATGTTCTTGAGAATTTAAAAATTCAGAACAAGGTCTCTTTCATTGTAACTGACAATGCTTCAAATATGATAAAGGCATTCACACGGTTTCCAACAAATCACGTTGACAGTGAAGAGTATGAGGAGGATGACACCTCCGATCTAGAAGTGGTCAATGTAGAGGAGGAAATTGCATATTTTCCTTTGGAAAGAACATCCTGCTTTGCCTATAGTCTACAACTAGTGGTCTGTGATGCTGTAGAGGATGCCAGCTCGATAAGAACCCTCCTAGCTAAAGTTCAGAAACTTGCATCTTTTTGACATAAATCCACGCATGCTACTGATGTCCTGGAGGGAATGCGTAAACTTCAGCCTGCTAATGTCACCCGCTGGAATAGCCAGCTAAAGATGCTGAGGTCAGTCCTTTCAGTTCCCAGCGATGTCCTTGCTGAGCTCAACTGCCCTATCCAGCTGTCCGCATATGAATTCAAAATCATCCAGGAGCTTTGTGAGGTGTTAGAACCTTTTGAGGAAGCTACAGACTGCTGTCAGGCAGAGAAATCAGTGACATCAAGCTTTGTGATCCCCTGTATCAGAGGCTTACGACATACAATGAAAGATGTGAGGATGACTGGGAACAAAAAGTTTGTGTCCACTTTACAAACTTCACTTGATAAACATCTTCAAAAATTTGAAGACATGGAGTGCTTCCAGTTGGCTGCTGCGCTTGATCCCAGATTCAAACTGGACTGGCGTATTGATGAAGAGCACATCCTAATTAAAAATCTCTCTCTGCAAAAATCAAATCCACCTCCCCAAGGTCAATGCAACCTCTGACATCAGTACCCAGACAAGGAAACGCCCCAGACTCTTTTCCTACATGGAAAGCCAATCAGCTACTGTGCCAGTTGACACAGCCTTGCATGAACTCTGTGTCTACCTGAGTAAACCATGCCTGACAGAGGATGCTGATCCTTTGGTGGTTTGGAAAGAAAACCAGAGCAGTTTTCCAAACCTAGCTGCACTTGCTTGCAAATATCTGGCCATACCTGCATCCTCTGCACCTGAAGAGAGGATCTTTAGTGTTGCAGGAAAGATATTCCGACCAGAAGGATGTCGTCTCAATGATAAAACCTTTGAGGAACTTAGGACAATTAGATGCAACAATGTTACCCTATAAATTAAGAACTGTAATAAATGATTATTGCATTTACCACAATTTGGCATCATTAGTTCATTTTCAAAGAAAAAGAGGACTGTTACTTGGCTATAAGGAATTTCTCTGAATTGCAATGAATTTAATTCCACTTCCTGTAATTCCAATTCAAATTCCAATTCAACATCCTGTGGGGTGGAGCCAATTCAATTCAAATTCCAATTCTTCAAATGAATTGAATTGAAATTCCGAATTCGGAATTTTGCACAAGCCTGATCTAGACAGCATTTCCAAACTCAATGTTTGAAATGAAATTGTGAGATTTTCGGCTGAGAAAATCTTAGCATATTTCAGCTCAATATTTTACATAGACACTATTAGTGTATCAAAAAACTTTTTAGCAGTCTGAATAGAGCAACTAACAGGGAACAATTTTCAAAAAAACCACAATTAAATTGGTTGAGTAATAAGAAAGTTACAGCCATTTTGTTGACAAAGGTCCGTTTTGAGAAAACGGCGAAAAAAGTTTGAGAAATCTAATGCATTTACATTAAACTTAGGGCACAAAAGTGCCAATATCAGGAAAACTTAGCAACATTTGTAAGTTCTGTTTGTGTTTCTGTGTTTAGTTATGTTAGTGTAATAAACTATCAAAAAACAAATAAATTGACAAATTTTTGCCCATAACGCAAATTGGACCGGTTCATGACGCACGACCATTTGACTTCTACGCAAAGGGGTTCAGTATGCAAAGTTAGAGTGTTCTTCCCCTGCAAGAAATAAACATTTACAGCACTGAAAACCTGAGAAGAAAAAAGAATAAAATAAAAACTTTTGGTTTGTATACCCTACTTTCAAACAGCCATATCTCAACAACTTATCAAGCCAAAATTTTGAATTTGGTGGTTTAAGATCATGCACAATAACAAATTTTTTCACAATTTTATTGGGGGGGGTCACGCTCCTCACTTCTGCAAAATTGGTCCAGTTCTCACGGAATGACCCACTTAGGCTTGTTACATCTACAACATAATTTCATGGGGGAAGCAAGTTTCCCAACCTATTAAAAAGAACATCGCTTTTGGCTTTGGGGCCAATTGAAAGGATTTATCTCTTATTTTTGATCAGTTTTAGATAGTTATTGCTCATCCAGTGATTGACTGCGGAGAGGCAGGTAGTCAGGGAGCGCAAGGCATTAGGATCATCCAGCCCTACATATTTTTTTTTTATTTTCATCCCCAGCATAGGTGTGAGAGCTGCGAAACATTGTGTCCTCTGATTATATTGCCTGAAGAAAGTATGGACAAAGACAAAACAAACGGATTGAGACAGCATCCCTTGCAGCACCTAAACATGCGTCCTAGTTTTCTTGTAATCTCCAAGACTACCACAAAACTGTCTGATTAAATTCCGTATAAGTGACTGTTACCATAACAGTCTCTATAGGACGTGAAACAGCCAATAACGATCTACACGGACATCCAGAGCCGCCGCTCCCTATACGCAGAGTAAGCAGAGTGCGTAGGGCCACGAGTACCTGGCGGGGGCCCCAAAAATTAAGGTTGATAAAAACATCATAAGAATTATTATATTGTTACATTACAAAAAATAATTAGTTTTGAACAGGCCCACTGTTTACCCTATTAATAAATTTGGGCAAATTATATGTTTTTACCTGATATATAAAAAATACCTCCCCCAGCCCCCCATCCCCCCCCCATCCCCCCCACCCTGAAATGGTACAGCCTTCAACTTCCCATCTTTTTCCACGGAGTTTTAACGAGAGCGGAGTAATTAACAAAAGACAGCATGAATCTGGAGCAGAAAAGCGGAAGAGGAAAAAAAAAACTGAGGGATGACACCCGTGCATCAATTGCTGGTGAGTCCGTGTTTTATAGGTTTAATTGCCTTGCTAATATTGCTCATAGCTAGCTAACGTCAGCAGTCTAATTGCAGAGACGCCAAGTCTCAACGTCTTAGGCGCGAGTAGTGGCATTCACGACTTTTTCCGTGGTCAGCAATTATTCAATCAACGCACACTGAAGAAATACACTCGCGGAATTTAAGTCAGTGTGCATCAAGTTAATCAGTTTCACGTGCATTACGGTGGATTTCCCCACTAGTGACACGGAAATCGATTATGACACAGGAATTCTCAGGCTTGTCTTTACTGAGGGATTGACAGCAATGGAATTGCATAAAAACGTTTCAAATGGTCTTATGTCATTAAAACAATTTAAACGATCACGAAACACATGCATTTTCCATTGTTTCCTGAGTAAAGGGAAGCACAGGAAGTCCGGAGTCATAATCGCTTTCCATTTTAATTTGCTTGAAATAGGCGTGCATGTAGTAAGCTGAATGCTAGCCTGGAAAGATAAACACACAGTTTAATTGGTTGGCATTTTATACCATCAGTTCCATCTAAGGCTATGGAAGGGGCGACATCTGTTGGTTAATTTTAAAACTTGTGGTGGTTGGACAAAAATATGGTATCTTCACTTTTGGTCATTTACATAATGCCACCATTGTTTTGTTTAATGTACACAGCATATATATTTAAGGTATTTTTCTATGTTCCACTAAATTAATATAATAGTTTAATATAATTCTCCTCTCATTTGGCTCTGGACTAAACTCCCTGCCGTAATGCGTCTCACCTCTGACCTGACCATCTCATTACTGCACTTTAATGTGGTTTTTGAAAAATCGTTCTGTGTGTGTTTGTTTTAATAATGCTACTTCCTTTTATACCTTATTCATGTATATAATTATTTTTGTTCATCTTTGGAGTCTGCAGTTGTTATTTTATTTATTATTTTATTATATTGTAATGCTTATTTTATGATGACAATTTGTTTTATAGTATATTACTTAATGTCTCGTACACATGCCGTAGTTATATGTATATTTAATGTTGATTTTAAAATAAATAGCAAAGGTTGGAGTGGAACTCTGAAGGTTTTGTGTGCGTTTCGGGGGGGGCCTCCTTGACCAATTGTGCTCAGGGCCTCCAGAAGCTTAGCAGCGGCCCTGCGGACATCGCACTGCTGAAACTGAATTTAAACTATGAAACTACAGCACAGAAAAACAGATAGATATTAAATGAAGTGAAAAGAAGAAAAACAAATTTTAAAAATTGCCAACGTCCCGTTTTGCAGTATTTGTGCTTTCCCTCGTTTTCTTCAAGTCCGCAAGGAATTAAATACACTATATTCATTTGTAGCGTTCAATGTACGCCCACTTTAGACACGCGCGCGCACACACACACACACACACACACACACACACACAGACACACACACACACACACACACACACACACACACACACAAATAACTCCTGCGAGCAAACAAAACAATATCAGCACTGTCTGCACGAGCGACATCACGTCCCAAAACCAGCTAAGACCACACAACAATCAGCACCATGTCATTACACAATAATTAAAAAAAAAAAATCATGATTATGCTGTAGCCTGCTTTCATTGGTAAACGGACTGCATTTATATATCGCTTTCTAGGCACATGACATAACCCCAAAGCGCTTTACATATCGTCGGCCTGATAAAACCTCCTATCTCCAAATTTGATAAGAAACGAAAACTCGTATGTCCACGATAATAACATAAACATTGCAAAATACAAAATACATTCTTGGAAGACAAAATACATTCTTGGAAGAAAAATAGTCATCCTACCCGAACACAGCTCAACTGCATTCTTACATGAAAAATTAAACATTTATGCTCTCTGTAAAGTTTATCATTTTGAGGATACGAGGTTTTATCAGCAGGCCGACGAAATATGCCTCACATTCACCCTGATGGCGGAGGATTACTCAACTCACCAATGCACACGTCCAGCATAGTTCAATATGTAGGTTATCGCGCAACTCTTTGGTGAATGAGGCTTTTTAACAGTTAACTGACACATTAAGCCACTGGCAGATAATCAGTAGCTGTCGGGGTTCACTAATTAGAATCAATGCGGACCACGACCATGCCAGCAACAGTAGCATCCGCAGGACTGGGAAAACCAAAACCAGAACAACTAAATTGCTGGTTGCAAGCAGACAAGCAACATGCAGTATTAGGGCAACTCAGTTAGCGCTTCTAATTTAAGTTATTAATTCAACTGCATCGATAAATCTGCGTACAATTGGAACTTAACCTCTGAAACATTAAGTTGAAAACTTGCTCACGTACGATTGCAGGTATCACTCACCTGCGCCCACCTTCCGCTGGCCCCGCGATCTCCATGTTTCCAGAAGCAGCAGGAAGAGCGAGACCATGAGCTTCCTCGTAACACTCACGGCACAATCCCTGCGTTCCTCACGAAATCTCGGCACCTGTCACCATCAAAATTGACCTAAGAAGCTATTTTCTATAGTATTATTCAGTGGTTACTGTAACCGACCATGACAAGCACCCAGAGCCAGGAAGTAGACTATAATCATATTGAAATATTCGATTCTAAACGTCAGCGACGAATATACGCCGCCCCCTGTTGATTAATTCCAGTCTTGCATGAATTTCCCGATAGCCATTTTACGACAGCAAAATGAAAGCGTTGTCATTCATGTATTGTTGGCAATTCTGTGCAATGATCTCAAGAACTCATTTTTTTTCCCCAGCTCAGTGTAAATATTTCCTTGGTAGATAGACAAAGATTCCCTCCGCCAATATTGGCACCCTTGGTAACTCAGTACAAAAATGGTGATGGATTAATTTCATCTCTTACTCTTGATTCAAAATAACTGCCCAAGCAAAAATAAAATAAATGAAAAATAAAATAAATACATCACACACTCAAATTGAATATTATTTTGGACAGCTTTCAGCTTTGATTATGGCATGCATTTGCCTTGGCGTTATTTTGATGAGTTTATGCAATGTCATAAAATTTTATTTTCCTTTATTACAGGGAGGTCCCACTGAGACCAAGGTCTCTTTTTCAGGGGAGCCCAAAATACAAAAAAAAAAAAAAAAAACAACTACAAAGTGGGTTACCAACACCGAGCACAGAAGAAATTAGACAATTACATACAACAATTGCAGACTAAAGGACAACATAGTTTTAAACTACAATTAAAATAAAAAAGAAAATAATAAAATGATTTAATAAAAAACAAAATAAATAAATTAAAAAAGAAAACACACAAGGACAAAGGACAGAGAACAAGTCCAAAGTTAAAACTAAAGGCAAGTACTCAAAAAAGGTTCATACTGTCTGTAGTAAAATTAGGTTCTTATTTTCAGACAGAAAAGGTTTTATCCTACCTTTGACATGTTTGACGGAATACTCCGTCTTCTTCAGAAGAGTCACTGATATTACGAATAGCGTGTCTTATCAGCTGATGTTGGCCTGTCAGCCGCCCTGCCCCGCCATCCAGCCCCAAGCCCCCATGTTTGCCCCTCGTCCCGAGTCCTGGGGCTCCTCCAAGATGGCACTCCATGGTGGGAATGTGCATGATTTTGGCCTTGTCCCAGTCCAAGGCCAAAATCATAGTCTCAGAACAACCGACATGAACGCTGGATCATGGAGGCAATTGAAATCAGGAAGCGGGCCCACAGGACTATGAACCGGGATGAGGGGCATACATGCATTCCCACACCTGGAGTGCCATCTTGGAGGAGCGGTCGATAGTCCTGAGGCCGCCCTGTCAAATCTGACAGGGCGGCCACACCTCGCTAACATCAGCTGATAAGACACGCCACTCGTGAACATCAGTGACTCTTCTGCAGAAGACGGAGTATTCCATTAAACATGTCACGGTAGGATAAAACGTTTTCTGTCTGAAAATAAGAACGTCAAAGCTAATAAAGGCAAGTACATCTGGGCCCGTATTCACAAAGCATCTTATCTTACCGCTAGGAGTACTCCTAAGTCACGCTAAAACATTTTATGTAGGAGTAAAATCTTAAAAGTTATTCACAAAGCTGCTGAGAGCAAAGAAAGCTGGTAACTCCTAGACTAGGAGTAGCTCTGAGATAGGCGGGAGTAAATCTCCATTGCTATCGATGACATCAATTCTCATGCACGAGCCTTGGGACAATGAGCACAGTGATTGGTTGTTTGGTGACAGGGTGGCCCATTGAAAAAAATATCCCACATACAACCCATGGAGGAAAAAATGAGGAAATAGTCCGAGCGGCTGGTCTGTCCCATGAAATAATAACATGTTGAGCACTCCTGAAAATGCACTATGCGCAGTCCCCACATATCACGCACTATAGGCAAATAAACATACATAGGAAAGAGATTGTTGTAAAAACGCCAATAGCATAAAATGAGGCAATGATGAAACGTGTCATTTGCCCCAATTGGCAACGTATTACCCAATGGGAATATGTTGCGATCATTTAAATGTTGGGCCGTTCATGTTTGTTTGCCCTAAACTGTCATGGATGAAAGTTTAAAAAGGACGCGAAAGCCCAACTGGAGCCACGATGCTATCAATTGACTGATCGTTTTTTTTTTTTAACCAGTGCGAATTGACATATGTGGTCTCTGTATGCCAGTCCACTTTGTTCAGCAACACTGCGAATATCGTCATCCTCATCCTCATCCTCATCCGTCTTTCAGATGAGACGTTAAACTGAGGTCCTGACTCTCTGTGGTCATTAAAGATCCTATGACACTGTTCGATATGAGTAGGGGGTTCCCCGGTGTCATGGCTAAAGTCCCAACCTGGATCTTTCAACCTGCCACCTAATCATCCCCTGATCTAATTGGCTGTGCAAATTGTCCTCTCAGCCCCCACCTCAACCCCCAGGGCTCCCTTGAAAAAGTGATTTCAATCTCAACGAGACTTCCCTGGTTAAATAAGGGTTAAATAAAAAATAAAATTCCTCCTCGACATCATCATCATCACCGCAGTCGGCAGGACCATCATCATTCGGTTGAGGTATGTTTCTTTGTTGGCATAAATTGTGAAGGACGGCACATGTTGTAATTATTTTGCTGGCTCTCTCTGGGCTGAGACGCACCTCCCCACGCAGCACGTGAAACCGGCGCTTCAGCTGCCCAATACCACGCACGCTCCACCACACTGCGTGTCGTCTTGTGCACTCTAACTTGCACCGTGAAAAAGAAAACAGCAGACTAAATATACTGAGTAGCAAAAGAAACGCAACTTTGCTAGTTAGTTCATGTATTCTTATGGTTACTCAGTCAAAGTGATCGCAAAACAAAGAAAAGTTTGATGAAATAAATATAAATGTGCGCACGCTGGTGATAAATTTGAGTTTCTATAATAATTGCGCGTCTACTTATTTTCCGGTCTGTCTTTAATTAACTTGCGTTTCTTTTGTTGTTCAGTATATTTGTAATTTACAGTATTATGCCATCTTCACATGTAATAGGCTATGCCAATGTAGGCTATAGCAACAATGACCTACCTGTTATAATTTTGTTGTGTCCCGGTTGTGGATTCAGGAAAGGGGTCAAGAGCCAACGTTTACAGGGGTAGCCACTGTCCCCTGGCAAGTGGCATCCCGCAGGCACATAATGCCTGTCAAATAATTGGCATAAGCCGCTTTCCATTAAAATGTGAGAGTCGTGCATGGATCCTGGCCATTTCGCAACAATGTCCAAAATGTTGTATTCAGCATCAAATTCTACCTGGGTGTTGATGGAATTAACTTTTTTCTGTTTACAAATACCTCTTCATCTTGGGTCGGAGAAATAATTCAAATATGGGTTCCGTCAATAGCATCAATGATACCAGGCATAGGCCTACCAGAGATGTGCATGAATTGAAGTTTGATTCTGTGTTTTTGCCGAACGTCCATTGGAAACCGGATAAACTGTCGGATGATATGGGGTTCACTGAGCGCATTGATTGTTTGTTGAATTGAGCGACTGACAAATGATTGTGAAATCCCTAAATTATCCGCGTTGCAAAGTTGCATTTTTCCAGTGGCCAAGTAACAAAGTGTTGTCAAACATTTTATTTCGGGGCTTACTGGGTTGTTTCTCATGGTTGGAGACGTAATTCTCACCCTCACCAAGTCAAAAACAAATAAAATCCCTTCACGGTCAATCCGATATCTTTTCAACAACTGCGCATCATTCAGAATTTCCAAGTCATTCCATCTTTCAACAACAGCAGCCATTTTCCGATTCTTTGTGAATAGGTTTTAGCGAGTTAGGAGTCCTCTTCACTACTTTTAAGCTCTCCCAGACTTAGGAGCTACTTTTAGCCCTAAAATGCTTTGTGAATAACACTTAGTAAAAATAATTAGGAGTCCTAAATTTACAACTGACACGCCCATTTTTTTTAGGAGTTTCTCCTAAATCCGGCAGTTAGGACCTACTTTTAGCACTAAGATGCTTTGTGAATACAGGCCCAGACCTCCTCAGTAATGTCTCCTACAGTCGATTCTTGAATGACTCAAATGGAATAAGGCAATTAAGCTTCAGAGTGTCTTGGCATTTATTCCAGACATAAGGTGCAAATGAGCTAAACGCAGAACAGCCCAAATTTGTCCTAGTCCTGGGTGACTCTAACAGAATCCACCCTTGCGATCTGACATGCTGGCTTCTGATTTTGATGGACAAAAGCCTAGTAAGATTCGAAGGAAGTTTGCCAAGCAATGCTTTATACATAAATAAAATACAATGGAGCTTCCTTCTAAAATAAAGGGAAAACCACCCTACTGAACAATATAAAACACAGTGATGGGTGCGGAAACAATCTCCAGTGATAAAACGCAGAGCGCTGTGATAAATAGCGTCCAGAGGTCTTGAAGTACTATCAGAGGCATGCATGTAAAGGATATCCCCATAGTCAAATAAAGGTAAGATTGTTGCCTGGACAATCCTCTTCCTACTGTCTAAAGAAAAACAAGACCCATTTCTGTAAAGAAACCCAATTTTTGTTCTAATTTTCTTCTATTCTTCTAACATCTATTTCTGTACAGAGTTGCATTCTTTTTTTGCCAAGATCTCATTTTGCTGATGGGAGAGGCAGACCACTGCGTAAAGTCTTCTCCAACACATCCCAGAGATTCTCAATGGGGCAAAGATCTGAACTCTGTAGTGGACAGTCCGTGTGGGAACGTGAAGTCTCCTGCTGCCTGAGTCACTCTTTCACAATCTGATCCTGATGAATCCTGGCATTGTCATCTTGGGATATGCCTGTGCCATGAGGGAAGAAAGAAATCATTGATGGAAAAACCTGGTTATTTAGTATATTCAGATAGTCAGCTGACCTCATTTTTGGGCACATATCATTGCTGAACCTAGACCTGACCTACAGAAGCAACCCCAGATCATAACACTGTCCGCACCGGTTTGTTCAGTAGGCACAAGGCAACTTTTACCTGACCACAGGATATCTCTACTGACATGATTGTATAAGAAACGGCAAGCAACTCAATGCATCAGTCAGGGTTAAATAGCTTGTTTCCAGCTGAAACATATTAATCACTGCAGTAATTATCCATTGGCAAACTCTTACCTATTTGCTTAGTTAAATCCAAGTGGTGACTTTTTTGGCCTGGTAGTGGCCAAATATACAAACATACACACTCACCCACAACTTAAGTAGGAACTCCAGGGGCCTGTACCATAAAGCTGGATAAACATACCCGGGGTTTCTCTTAGTTATCTGGCTGCACTTAACCAAACTTCTGCATTCCTGATAAGCGGTACCACAAAGCCAGTTATCATCAACTCGGTAACTGAACCCAGGGTTTTCCAATCTAGGTATGTGTGCGTTCACATAGAAGGGGCGGTGTTTGAAGCAAATGACCAATTGCAAACATGGACAAACCGACTGGAAGTAAGGCTGCGTACTTTTCAAATGCGGAGCAAGAGCTCTGAATAAAAATATGAAGAGAATAAACATATCATCCTGGCAAAAACTAACACCGTTGCAGCTGCCAAATACAGAAAGGACAGTTGCAAAAAAAAAAAAAAAAATCACCGACCGTGTAAATGCGTAAGTTAATTATAATGATAATATCACTGCAATAACTCCCGTTTTCATGATTGTATGGGGGCTATTGCTGCAATAGTGATGATTTAATTTTACCTCTACTGCAGTAAATCATGACAACAGGCGCTATGTAGGCTAGTGAGCGCATCTCTCTCCTTTCCTGCTTTACAGGATATGTTTGATCCAGCACGAAGCCTATTGGGTATAGGGATGTGTGTGTTTTATCGTTTAGAATGTCACTGCCCCATCAGTAAAATTACAGTTGCGTATTTCATTAAATTGATGTGATATCCTTAAACGGTTACTTTGTTGAGAATTTTACCTTAGAGCGGGTCTTTATTCGGCCAGAGGGCATGTCCAATGCTCAAGATTATTTAGCGGAAATTGAGGTTAGGGATAACGTAGTATTAGACAAGTTGCATAAACTAAAGGCAGATAAGGCGGCGGGTCCTGATGGCTTATATCCTAGAGTGCTCAGGGAAGTTAGTGAGATCATCTTTAAGCCGCTATCCGCCATCTTTAGACGGTCTTTAGAAACTGGAGAAGTACCAAATGATTGGAAACAGGGTAATATAATACCAATATATAAGAAAGGGGACCGTACTGAGCCAGGAAATTACAGGCCAGTCAGTTTAACTTGCATTACGTGCAAAATATTGGAATCTGTCATAAAAGATGAGCTGGACTTATTTCTTGCACGTAACAATATCTTGAGGGATAGCCAACATGGTTTCCGTAAAGGAAGGTCATGCCTGACAAACCCTCTGGAATTTTTTGAAGAGGCCACCAAGACTTATCACCAGAGCAGGGCTTATGACATCATATATTTGGATTTTCAGAAAGCATTTGACACAGTACCGCATAAGAGACTAATTTTTAAAATGAGCTCCATTGGAGTTACAGGAGGTATTCTGAAGTGGATTCAAAACTGGTTGCAGGACAGAACACAAAGAGTGGTGGTCAGTGGTATCTCATCTGAGCTAGGTATGGTGGGGAGTGGCGTCCCCCAGGGATCGGTATTGGGACCCCTGCTGTTCCTCATCTACATTAATGACCTTGATAGGAATATTGAGAGCAGATTAGTGAAATTTGCAGATGATACTAAATTGGGAGGTTTGGCAAATAGTTTAGAGTCCACTAAAGTGATTCAGGATGATTTGGATAGAATCCAGAATTGGGCAGAAATGTGGCAAATGAAATTTAATGTAGCAAAATGTAAAGTAGTACATGTAGGTAATAAAACATTAGACGGGATTACTTCATGGGAGGTTTTAAACTGGAATGTGCTCCACATGAAAAAAGATCTGGGAGTGATTGTTGACCAAACCCTCACGGGCTCTAGCCATTGTGCCGTAGCATTTAAAAAAAGCCAATCGGATGCTGGGATACATTGCCAAAAGTATTGAGTTCAAATCCAAGGAGGTGATGCTTTTTTTGTACAACACATTCGTCAGACCACATCTAGAGTATTGTGTACAGTTCTGGGGACCATACTTTAAGAAAGACATAGAGGCTTTAGAGAAAGTTCAGAGAAGAGCCACGGCTAATTCCGGTATTAAAGATGAAAGCTATGAGAAGAGGCTGAAGATCCTTGATCTCTTTAGTCTTAGGAAAAGGAGACTAAGGGGTGATCTGATTGAGGTCTTTAAATATGTTAAAGGGATTAACAAAGTGAATTATGTAGGATTCCTTCAACCAAGTGTTGTGAGTAGAACTCGGGGTCACAAATGGAAGCTGACCAAAGGTAAATTTAGCACTGATATTCGTAAATATTTCGTCACCCAAAGAGTAATTTCAGTGTGGAACAGCTTGCCTGACCATATTGTTGAGGCAGAGACCTTGGGAGTTTTCAAGAGCAGGCTTGACTTAAAGTTAGATACCATTGAGTCACTGAGTATCTGAAGTGATATATTCACGATAGTACAAAGAAACTGGCGAGCCTAGCTGGGCTGAATGGCCTGTTCTCGCCATTCATGTTATTTCAGTCAGGCAACTCTGAATTGAATTAAATATTTTTATTGAGCATAAATACTTTGCATAATGGAAGCAAGTTTGGCGGCAGGCTCTGTCTCAATTTATTAATTCCCTGAAAATGATCTGCCAGATTCATTTCAGGGAATGATAGCAAGACCCCCCTCAGGGGATCATAGAAACAGAGCCCACAGGTGGATGCTGGGGAGGTGGTGGGATTGCAAAACTTCATGGGCAGCAGCCAGAGCAGCAGCAGCAGCAGCACAAGCAGAAGGAGCAGCAGCAGCACAGGCAGAAGGAGCAGCAGCAGCACAGGCAGAAGGAGCAGCAGCAGCACAAGCAGAAGGAGCAGCAGCAGCACAAGCAGAAGGACTAGCAGCAGCACAGGCAGAACGCGCAGCAGTACTGAGCATCAGTAGCAGCAGTGCAGCACGGAGCAGAATGGGCAGCAGGGAATGATCAGGTAGGCAGGGAGGTTTTAAATAACCCGCCCTATTTAGATGAAGAGAGCATGTGACTGATCAGGGTTTGGCGCCGCATTGAGTTGTCTGCCTGAACTAGCTCCGCAGGCTTCGCATCATTTTTTTTATTTTTTATTTGTTTTTTCATTTCGGCATGATTGTACAGTCGTTCCATGACAATTTCAACACAACATGTATCATGACCGAAAAGGGTCGTGAGGAGAAGCGAAATTGCTTGTCAAAGTCCGCCCCCAACTCCCAGAAAAACAGTTTGATTATGGTTAAGATATCATAAAGATTTATAAATCACAACAGAGCTGAGTGTCCATTTACACTATGATTTAAACGTCACAACATAAGATCATAGAGATTTATGAACATCATGAAGAATTTTAATCACAATATAGCTGAGTGTCTGTAAACAACCCCTATTGTTTATGCCCGTTATGGTTCCGTTTAATTTATCCAATGCCATTTTGTTGGATAAGTTTATAGTTATTCAAACATGCACATTTCAAAAGATACTTAAAGTCCTTCAGATTGTCTGCCATTCTAGTATTGTCTTCAAGTATGTTCCATGCACTGACTCCAGCCACAGATAAGGAGTGCTCACTCCGAGTCGATTTGACCCTTCTCGTTTGCAACAACATTCTGCCTCTTAGGTCATGAATACATTCACGCTGGAGAAATAGGCATTGTATATTTCTAGGCAATTCTTTGTGGTATCCTAAATATACAATTTGCAAGGAGTTGAATTTTATTATATCCTGCAATTTAAGAAACTTTGCCTTAATAAACAAATCGTTTGTATGAGTTCCATAGGGAACATTATGAATAATTCTAAGGGCCTTTTTTTGGAGTTTAAACAATGATTCTATTGTATTATTATAAGTGTGTCCCCATACTTCAGCGCAGTAGTCTAAGTGGGGTGCTATGAGTGCTGAAAAGATTATTTTAAGAGACTTGTGTTTTAATAATTTCTGCATTTTTCAAAGAATAGACACGCTTTTAGCTAACTTTCTTTGAACCAAGTTTACATGTGGTTTCCAGCTTAAGAGATTATCTAACATAACTCCCATGACTTTATATTGGTTTACCCTTTCAATGCTGGTACCATTTACCTTTAAGTCTATGTCGTCCTTTAGGCCTTTTTTCCCAAATATCATGAATTTGGTCTTTGTAAGATTTAGTGATAATTTGTTTACATTAAACCACGTGTGAAGTTTAGACATTTCTTTATTAACCAATTTTGTCAATTGTTTGAGATCGACACCTGAGCAAAAAAAATAGTCGTGTCGTCTGCGAATAAAATTAGTTTTTAGGATATCGGACACCTTAACAATGTCATTTATGTAAATTATGAACAACTTGGGACCTATGACCGAGCCCTGAGGAATTCCACAGGTAATGTCCAAGCAATTCGATTTGCTATTGCCCATCTGCACAAATTGCGTCCTACTTGTTAAATAATTTTTGATCCATTTTAATGCGGTCCCTCTTAATCCATATTTGTAAAGTTTTTCAATCAACATATCGTGATTTATAGTGTCGAATGCTTTCTTCAGATCAATAAATATGCCTATAGAATATAAGTTTGAATCTAGTGAATCTTTAATCATTTCAAAAAATTCTGTTAGGGCTAGTGCTGTCGAATGCTTTTTCCTGAACCCATACTGACTGTCACACAGTAGTTTGTGTTTATCAATGTACTTGTCCAATCGTTTTTTGAAGAGCTTTTCAAGGACCTTCGAGCATTGAGGTAAAATCGAGACAGGACGATAGTTTGAGAAATCATATTTATCCCCACTTTTGTAGAGAGAGGGATAACTTTCGCTATCTTCATTTTATCTGGAAACACTCAGTAGGAGAAGGATAGATTGCATATATGCGTAAGTGGAGTTACAATTGCGTTAGTTAGTGTTTTCAGTAATTTCATATCTAATTGGTTTACATCAACAGATGTCTTAGCTGTACAATTTTTCAGAATTGATCTGATTTCAGATTCGGTAACAGGAGTTAATGTCATTGTGTCTTGGATTTCCTCATCCTTGTCAAGGTAGTCCCATCTTAGGTGTGAGGATTTAATACCCTTTGCTAGTTCTGGCCCAACATTCACAAAATAACTGTTAAAATTCTCCACGACCAATTCCATGTTCTCTACCTTTTTTGCCATTTATATTAAAGAATGCAGGGTACTCCCTCCTCGGTGTCCTCCCAGAGACGTTCTTTATTATATTCCAGAGATTTCTGGTGTAATGTTTATTTTCTAATAAAAGCTTTTCATAATACTCTTTTTTATGTTTCCTTAGTAAATGTGTCATTTTGTTTCTGTAATTTTTGTACCTAATTTCTGCTTTCTCAGTTCTTTCTCTCAGAAACTGTTTATACAATGTATTTTTCTTCTTACAGGCATTTGCCAGTACTTTTGAAACCCAAGGCTTTCTCTCTTTGTTTTGCTTCAGTTTGTTCGTTGTTTTGACCAGACAGTGTTTATCATACAGGGAGTTTACTGTCCATAGAAAAGCCTCATAGGCTCTATTTGGATCGGTCTCTGCTAATACATGATCCCAATTCTGGTTCAACATATCTTATTCTAGTTTCTTTAGCCTTTTCTCGCTTTTAATTCTGATTTCTGTGTGTTCCAGAGTTTTCGATCTAGCCTGGTCCCTTATATCTAATTTGCAGTTACAAATAGCAAAAACTGGTAGATGATCAGTAATGTCATTTATCATGATGCCACTAAATATTTCAGAATCTAATACATTAGTATACACATTATCTATCAAGGTGGCACTGTGTCTAGTAATTCTGCTTGGTTTTGTGATTAATGGTTGCATACCCATGGCATACATGGTGTTAATATAATCCTCTATTATAGAGCTATTATTTGGATTTATCAAGTCAATATTAAAGTCCCCACACATAAAAACATTTTTCTGGTTCATATTGACAAGTAATTCACCCATACATTTACTAAAAACATCAATTTGCGAATCCGGTGCTCTGTACACACAACAAATAACCGTATTTTTTACCTTTCAACCTAGGAATCTCAATTGTAAGGCATTCCATTACATTTTCCACAACATTTGATTTGCATTCTAGTACCTGGAAGTTTATGGCCTCATCAATAAATAGTCCAACACCCCCACCAGCTTTATTCAGTCTGCTCTTACACACGAAGTTGTAACCCTCCATGTAGAAGTCCTTGTCCTTTTCTTCTTTAATCCAAGTTTCCGATAATGTGATGATGTTGAACGGATTAGCAAATGACAGAAGGTATTCCTTTATTTGGTCAAAGTTTGCATTTAGACTCTTACTATTGAAGTGGATAATGGACAAACTCCCTTCCATTTTAATGTTCTTGTTAAATTTGTCCACAGTAAAGTATCCGCATGCGTTTGTTTCGTTGTAGAAAAAATGGTTATCCGGATCAATTTCTTCATTAGGGTCTATTCCTGAGTTTTGGTGACTTGTTGTTAAAAAGCCAGTTTCCTGATCTACAGTTTGGTTCATCAGATAACTGCTCATAGAGATTTGTCAGGGATTTTAACCTGCCTCAGTGGTCAAAAAATTCTCCAGATCCGCATCATCTTGATCAGCACCGGTCTGGTAGTTTCCAGTGAAGACCCATTTGGTTTGATGAAAATTCTGCAGTTAGCCGACCAAGTGCTGTGTATCTTCCCCGCTTTCTTTAGTTGACGAGCTTTCCATGCGATGGTTGCATTGTGCTTGGTGAGGTTTTCATTTATGAAAACATTGGATCCTTTGAGATTTTTTCCCTTGCTTCAACAGAGATTTTGTGCTTGTTGCTTGTAAGTCGTAATAACACGGCCCTTGCTGCACTCCGGTCTCCGCTTCCACTCCTTTTCGGTAGCAGATAACATGAATCCACATTGCTGGGGTCCAGAGAAATACTTTTGGACCGAAGGAATTCAATCATCTGCATTTCCACAGATTTATTGTCCTCCTCACCTCCATCGTCGTCATTCGCTGCTGCCCTGGCATAACTCCTGGGTTTGATTTTGAGCCCTGTCAGGATTACATCATTACGTTTCTCTTGTTGCTCCAGCTCCTCCAGTTTGTTTGATAAAGATTTAATCTGTGTGTCTTTCTTGGCAATCTCTTTTTTGAGATCACCGTTTTCCTTCAAAAGCTGGTCCAGCTGCTCCTTCATACTGTCCCACCTCTCCCTCATTTCATTTCTCATTTCTTCGAGGGTCTCCACAATTGATGTAAGATCCGGCGGGCTTGGTTTGTCGCTTCTTCCTGTTTTACCCATTTTCTTAGTTCAGAAAAAAAAAGGGCTCTATTACAGAGTTTGTGAGAAAGTTTATCACTCAGCTTTTCTCCTGACTCTGCTGTTTTCCTGTATTGCCTGTATTGCGTGCAGTCGCTGTTCGGAGTTGTTGTTCCTTCAGTGACCATGACCATGAATGTTATGTTATGTTATGTTATGATACGAGGATGTAATCTTATGGCGTGTATGGATTTTTTTCCAGCTGCAACCCCGGCGGTGTCATAAGAGCCGGAGAACAAATAATGAATTACTACAAGGATATTATTCAAAGTGGTCAGTAGATTTACTTTCATAAGTGCAAGAAGCACAAGGCTTTAGTGCTTTTGCCCGTGGAAAAATACAGCATTGTGATACACTCAAGATGTGAAACCATATGCACACGACGCCGCTGCGGTCGCCACATGTCAAACCCTCAGATGAGAACCTGTATCGTACATATTGGTATTCATCCGCGCACCAAACTCCGCTGAAACCTCTGCGGCCGGTGATGCCATTTTCTCAGAGAACTGATTGGTCAGAAGGCAGTGCTTTTGCACACTGTGATCTGAACCTATAACTAAACCTGCTCTGGAGCAGGTTAGCCGTTCAGCTTATGTTGCCGCAGCGATATACCTCGGTAAGAAGTGAGCTGCCTTCATGGTACAGAAAACCCAGGGTTAAACCTGAGGATACCGCGATAAGCCCAAATCCAGCTTTATGGTACAAGCCCCAGATCAACTGCTTGTTAACGCAAATATCTAATCAGCCAATCACATGACAGCAACTCAATGCATTTAGGTATGTAGGCATGAAGACATGGTCAAGATGATCTGCTGAAGTTCAAACTGAGCATCAGAATGGGGAAGAAAGCTGATGTAAGTTCATTTGAACATGGCGTGGTTGTTAGTGCCTGATGAGCTGGTATTTCAGAAACTACTGATCTACTGGGATTTTCACGCACAGCCATCTCTAGAATTTACAGAGAATGGTCTGAAAAAGAGAAAATATCCAGTGAGCGGCAGTTCGCCAGGTGAAAATGCCTTGTTTGAGAATGGCCAGGCTGGTTTGAGCTGATAGAAAGGCAACAGTAACTCAAATAACCACTGAACATAACATGAACATGAATGGCGAGAACAGGCCGTTCAGCCCAACTAGGCTCGCCAGTTTCTTTGTACTATCGTGAATATATCACTTCAGATACTCAATGACTCAATGGTATCTAACTTTAAGTCAAGCCTGCTCTTGAAAACTCCCAAGGTCTCTGCCTCAACAATATGGTCAGGCAAGCTGTTCCACACCGAAATTACTCTTTGGGTGAAGAAATATTTACGAATATCAGTGCTAAATTTACCTTTGGTCAGCTTCCATTTGTGACCCCGAGTTCTACTAACAACACTTGGTTGAAGGAATCCTACATAATTCACTTTGTTAATCCCTTTAACATATTTTAAGACCTCAATCAGATCACCCCTTAGTCTCCTTTTCCTAAGACTAAAGAGATTAAGGATCTTCAGCCTCTTCTCATAGCTTTCATCTTTAATACCTGGAATTAGCTTTGTGGCTCTTCTCTGAACTTTCTCTAAAGCCTCTATGTCTTTCTTAAAGTATGGTCCCCAGAACTGTACACAATACTCTAGATGTGGTCTGATGAATGTGTTGTACAAAAGAAGCATCACCTCCTTGGATCTGAACTCAATATTTTTGGCAATGTATCCCAGCATCCGATTGGCTTTTTTTAACTGCTACGGCACAATGGCTAGAGCCTGTGAAGGTTTGGTCAACAATCACTCCCAGATCTTTCTCTTGTGGAGCACATTCCAGTTTAAAACCTCCCATGAAGTAATCCCGTCTAATGTTTTTATTACCTACATGTACTACTTTACATTTCGCTACATTAAATTTCATTTGCCACATTTCTGCCCAATTCTGGATTCTATCCAAATCATCCTGAATCACTTTAGTGGACTCTAAACTATTTGCCAAACCTCCCAATTTAGTATCATCTGCAAATTTCACTAATCTGCTCTCAATATTCCTATCAAGGTCATTAATGTAGATGAGGAACAGCAGGGGTCCCAACACCGATCCCTGGGGGACGCCACTCTCCACCATACCTAGCTCAGATGAGATACCACTGACCACCACTCTTTGTGTTCTGTCTTGCAACCAGTTTTGAATCCACTTCAGAATACCTCCTGTAACTCCAATGGAGCTCATTTTAAAAATTAGTCTCTTATGCGGTACTGTGTCAAATGCTTTCTGAAAATCCAAATATATGATGTCATAAGCCCTGCTCTGGTGGTAAGTCTTGGTGGCCTCTTCAAAAAATTCCAGAAGGTTTGTCAGGCATGACCTTCCTTTACGGAAACCATGTTGGCTATCCCTCAAGATATTGTTACGTTCAAGAAATAAGTCCAGCTCATCTTTTATGATAGATTCCAATATTTTGCAGGCAATGCAAGTTAAACTGACTGGCCTGTAATTACCTGGCTCAGTACGGTCCCCTTTCTTATATATTGGTATTATATTACCCTGTTTCCAATCATTTGGTATTTCTCCAGTTTCTAAAGACCGTCTAAAGATGGCGGATAGCGGCTTAAAGATGATCTCACTAACTTCCCTGAGCACTCTAGGATATAAGCTCTCAGGACCCGCCGCCTTATCTGCCTTTAGTTTATGCAACTTGTCTAATACTACGTTATCCCTAACCTCAATTTCCGCTAAATTATCTTGAGCATTGGACATGCCCTCTGGCCGAATAAAGACCCGCTCTAAGATAAAATTCTCAACAAAGTAACCGTTTAAGGTGTCCGCAATATCCTTGTTATTATATAGCAGCGATCCATTTTTATTCTTTATGCACTTAACCTGCTCTTTGACTTTCCTTTTTCTACTACAGTACTGAAAGAAGCGCTTAGGGTTAGTTTTTGCCCCCTCTGCAATTTGTCTTTCATACAGTCTTCTAGCATTCCTCAGCTCTTTTTTTGACCACACCCCCGCATTTTACAGTATTCGGCCTTAGTAATCTCATTGTTATCCTCTATGTACATCTTATAAAGATTCCTCTTTTCCCTCAAACTCCTACGAATAGCTGCGGTCATCCACTGAGGATTCTGCTTTTTCAGCTTACTTTTGGACACCTTTGGAATGAATTTGCATTGTGAATCAAGTAAAACCCCCCTTAAATCTTTCCCACATCTCAGTTACAGACTCACAGTCCAGGAGTGTCTCCCATTTTATTTCACTAAGATATGAGCGCATCCTGTCAAAGTTTGCTCGCCTAAAATTGAAAATTTTTGTTTTTGAATACACCTTTTTAACTTCCCATGAAACCTCAAAATTAATAGTAGAGTGTATCATTTATGACATCTAGAAATTCTTCCTCCCCCCTCCCCTGTCTTTTCACCTTTTCCCAATCAATACCAGGATAATTTAAGTCTCCCATAATAATAGTCCCTCCTCCTCTACAAGCTTGCGTAATCCTCTAAAAGAGCATTTCATTGACTGTACTGTCCAAAGCTGGTGGTCGATAGCATACACCTATGTTTAAACCAGTCTCGTGTTTGCCAGTGAGCCTGACCCAGATATCTTCGCAGGGCGAGGAATGTTCAATATCAGGAATTTCCTGCACATTTATGTGTTCGTTCACATAGAGTGCTACACCCCCTCCTCGCCTATTGCATCTATCCTTCCTAAAGAGCTTATAACCTTCTACATTATATTCATCTCCATCCTCTTCACTAAGCCATGTCTTTGTAATCCCAACTATGTCATAGCCTTCACTAATCATAACAGCCTCAAGTTCTCGAAATTTATTTTTAATGCTTCTCGCATTTAGATAAAAACATTTCAGGTTATCACGAACGCTCTTCCCCTTCGATTTCCCATGTGCCCGCTGCTCAAAGCCCCTCCACCTTTTTTTTTTGCTTTAAAAATATATCATCAATAGTGCATGTAACGCTGTCAGCTTCCATCAGGGCAGTCTGCATTTCCCTCTGTATAACACTCTCTAACCTCCCTGCCCCCCAAGTCCCTAGTTTAAATAACTCTCTGCTACCCTCAACATACACTGACCCAGCGCAGAGGTACCCCTCCGGTTCAGGTGTAGCCCATCTGGCTTGAACAGGTCACCCCTGTCCCAGAAGTAGTTCCAGTGCCCCATAAACCTATACCCCTCTTTTCCTACACCAGGTTGGTAGCCACGTGTTAAACCTCCAGATAAAATTCTGCTTCCCTCTGCTTGCACGTGGTACCGGTAGAATCCCGGAGAACACTACCGTGGAGGATCTGCTCCAAGCTTTTCAGCTAATTCAACAAATTTGCTTTGCAGAACCTCAAACCTACCCTTACCTATGTCATTAGTCCCAACATGGACCATGACAACTGGATCCCTCCCCGCTCTGGCCAGGAGCTTGTCCGCACGCTCAAGGAGGTCTCCTACCTGGGCACCAGGCAGGCAACACACCGTACAAGACTCCTTGTCGCGAACAGACTAAACTGTCTATTCCTCTAAGTATTGAGTCCCCCACTATCAATAACTCTCTTTTCTGAGGGGTAGAGGCCAACAGGGTGCCCTGCTGCTCATCAGTCCCCTCACTCTCAGGGTCAAGGGCCAATTCGAGTTCCTGCAAGGGCCGGAATCGGTTGGACACCTCAACCACTGGAGGAGCTGTCGCTGCACGGTGTGCACGCCCTTTCCTGCGCTGACGTCCTACCGTCACCCAGCTTTCTCTCCTGCCTGCTCTAGGGTCCCCACACCACCCTGCTTTGGCGTACAAACCATTTCTCTAAACGACATACTACTTAGTTCCTCTAGGAACTCTACTGATTACCGAACTATGTCGTGCCGCCAACTGGCCCTGAAGATCAAGGATCTTGCTCTCCAGATGCTCAATTAGCTGGCACCGGTGACAGACAAACCCACCCTGGAAATCTCTTTCCAAAAGTGCGATCATCCTGCAACCGTCACATAGTTTTGGCCACATTTTGAACCCCCTACCTAATGACCTCGCTCACCCTAGATAACAAAGAAAATTACTAATGCCGAGACAGAAGCTCAGGAACCACAATTTATTTATTCATTAACCTGAGAAGCCCTAAGCAGCAGTCACAATAGAAACCGTGGGGAAACTATGTGAATGGATAATAAGCCTCTTTTAACAGGGGCTTAGTTTCAGTTAACAGAAATGAAATACCAAATTGAGAAACTCTATGGATAATAAGCACTCCTAATAAGCCAACTTGAATTTATCTAGTCCCAGTACTATTAATATACTAACCTAAAAATATCACAGGGCTTAGCTGAGAACCCAGATAAAACAGACTGGCTACAACGCCCAGGAGAAACTGGAGGAGGGAGGAGGCGGAGCACTCCGGTAAAGCTTTCCGTTTAAATTCCAACCAAACCGAATGGACGACTAAAGTGACTGCTGCCCTACTAACTAAATACTAAATCTCAGATCCCCAGCCAAAAATGCAAACAGTAACTATCTAGCTAGCTAGCCACAAATACAACCAAGGGTAACCGAGATAAAAGTAAAGCCTCGGTTCCCTTTAATTTAAACGGACTGAATAAACAAGTCGTTTACTTAGTGAGCGAACTAAACACGGTACCTCCCCCAACAAGCTGTCGCTGAGCACTCAAACAAGCAGTTAAACTTTAATCAGCTGATCAAGGCACCGCAACCGGAGGAAAATACAAAGATAACGTAATTTGCAATGTGTTTAATCAGAAGAGCCAAAATGCACGAAAAAGACCCGGTTCACGTTAATATTTCTTGGCAATGCGTTTATGCGGAAATGCGGTCAGGATAGAGAACGAAGGGGACTAAAAAACCCCGGTGAACGTCAATATTTATTGGCTAGAAGACTGTATGAAAATCAAGCGACCAAGTGTGAAACCAAACCGGGTTATAGTTAGATATCCCGGTAATTTGGTATATTCTTGGCGTGGAGAGCTTGCTGAAGTTTGTTAGCTAAATCAGCTACAGAAAAAGCAGGCGACAGTGTACCTCAGTCCTTGAAAACAACTCTGTTTTACTTTGTATAGCACACAATTCATTTAGTTAGACAATTATTTAGCGTTTAATTTATTCTTTAAATTTAGCGTTTAAATTTATTTTACTTTACCTTACTTTGCTCCCGGGAGACTGAAACCCCCCAAAAAAACCCCAAAAAACCCCCGTCGCCTTTGTTTGACCAGATTAGCGACTTAATTTGGCTGTTTGCTCACCGAGTTGTTACAGGGGGAAAAAGGGGGAAAAGAAGGAGGAAGATTCTCCCTGCCCCTAATGCGACAAAGGTTACACCTCGGGAGCAAATTGTCTAATCTCTAATACTGTTTGAGCCTTAACAGACGAATTAGTTTCAGAAAACTCCGTTTAGACAAGAGTAAATCTTCAGCTTAGATCCCACACGTCTTCCTCTGTCTCAACTCAAGCACAATGAACACCAACGAACAGCGCTACAGCACAGCCAAGAGGTCAGCAACAGCAAAGCCAAAAACAACTGCGGTCTGCAGAAGAGCATCTCTGAATGCAGAACACATCAAACCCTGAAGCAGATGGCTACAGCACCAGAGGACCACTCCTGTCAGCTAAGAACAGAAAACAGAGGCTACAATTTGAAGAGTTTGTTTCCAAAAGGCGATAAGTGCCAAAATTACAAAAATTGAGAATACCATAGAGCGATAGCCCTGTCTGTTTTACACATAGTGCAAAAATCGGTTTTTAGAAATTTGTACCATAAGGTGTACTTTTACATGGTCAAAGTTTAAGTTTTTCTATAAAATGCAATAGGTGGCAATATAGAAAAAACTGATTTACTCAAAATGAGTAAAATGGATGTATTGCATTTTGGAAACATTTGCACAATCTCACCAAAATTGGACAATAGAAGTTTGGAAAAATGTTGTCTGGTCTGAGAAGTCTCAATATCTGCTGTGACATTCGGATGGTAGGGTCAGAATTTGGCGTAAACAACACGAAAGCTTGGATCCATCCTGCCTTGTATCAATGGCTCAGGCTGGTGGTGCTGGTGTAATGGTGTGGGGGATTTTTTCTTGTCACACTTTGGGCTCCTTAGAACCAACTGAGCACTGTTTAAACACCACAGCCTACCTGAATATTATTGCTGACCATGTCCATCCCTTTATGACCACAGTGTGCCCATCTTTTCATGTTGATTTTCAGCAGGATAACACACCATGTCACAAAGCTCAGTTCATCTCAAACTAGTTTCTTGGACATGACAATAAGTTCACTATAGTCAAGAGCCCTCCATAGTCACCAGATCTCAATCCAATAGCACAGCTTTGGGACGTGGTGGATCGGGAGATTCGCATCAAGGATTCGCAGCCGACAAATCTGCAGCAACTGCGCGATGCTACCATGTCAGTATGGACTAAAATTTCTGAGGGATGTATCCAGCACCTCGCTGAATCTATACCATGAAGAACTAGAGGCACTCCGAGAGTGCAAACCTCCGCCAAGGCAGCACAGTTGAAATCTTGCTGAGTGAACATGGCTCATAAGAAATTTAAGGTATCTACAACATAAGATTTCAAGATGGCTCCCATGGCGGCCATATTGTTTGATGCAGCGCGTTCCAAACTGATAGGTTCCATCCCTGATGCAAGACAAAAGGAGGCGTCCCATTAAGCATCAAAATCAGCCCTCCTGATTTTCCAAATTATTTCTTTTTAGGATGCTAGTATATACCCTCTAATATATCAAACTATTTGATAAGCGTTAGCAAGCAGATTGTTTAGAAATTTTGACATTTGAAATTGGCCCTACCAGAATGGCGACTCTGTCCATGGCACAGGAATGCTAAAGTTTGGGGATCTACGCAGCGCACTGGACACTGCAACAGTCTGTACTTGATATTTAAGCATATTATAAGTTGTTTTGTTCTGCAGCGGTGGTCCTCTTCTTGCATAAAATACAGCAGTGGTACTTCACCATGTTGGAACATTGTACTGACAAAGCCCATTCCAAATTTCAGCTATAAATACCACCTCTTGTGTGTTCATTGGTCAAAAATATCCCAGAGATGATTGGTTTATGAATTCTGAAACTTATATCTGATTGGTTTGGGATATTTTAGTTAATCTTTTTAATATTGGTGGAATACGTCCCACAATGTGATTGGTCTGATAATTATCATGTCAATTCTTATTGGATATATTTTCCAGACACTTATTGCTCATGTCAAGAATGAGAGAAACTCTCATCTCATGAATAAACAACTCAGAGGATTAAGAAAGCAAAATGTTACGAGTTGCTTGTGGAATATAAGTCTCATACACAGCTGTCAAGCATGAGTTTCTTGACAATTTTCACATAATAATGGCCATAGTAAAAGATAATCACATATCAAGAGATTCTACTGCAAAAGTAATATATAGGAGTCCATAAAACTGACATTCTCTGCCAATGACAAGTACATGTATTCAAAGATGCAACAAAAATTTTGAAATAATGACCTACACTTTCACATTATCAGCTCAAAATCAGTAATATATTGCCCATATGATTGTTATTCATAAAATACATTGATGTGATCATGCATGAGTGGGGTCCTTATTTTCTTTCTGGCCAAGATTGTTATCTGAAATATTTCAGGTCTGCCATTGCCATTTTTCTTTAAAGTCTTTTTTTAACATAGAGCACAACATCGGGCCAAAAATTTTATTTCTCTAAAATGAAGCTAACTATATGTATATTCAAATAAGTAAATAAAAAAAATGGCCTTATTGTGTGCTGTTATGTTTTTCTGGCCTTAAATGCCGGGAAATCCACTAAAATTGGTGAAAATGGCTGGTTTGCCTAACTTTGAATGTGTAGAAAGCATCAAATAGATTACACATAAATGAAAATTTTGTCATTTCTAGACAGATTAACACCTAAACAATAGATTCCAAGCCATGGTTTGATTGAAATTTGAAAAAAAAAATTCTTGAGGATTTCTTCCTGATAATGGGACGCCACCTCTGAGTGATATCACTGGGAGTGAAGTTCATTTATCACATCTGATAGGATTTCAAGATGGCTACCGTGGTGGCCATATTGTTTGACCAATCACGGTAAAAATCAATAGAGTCCATCCCTGATGTAATAGCAACCCACACACAAAATTTCAGAGATATCCATTCATTACTTTTTGAGTTGTCTTGTACACAAACAGACAAACAAACCAACGCCAGCAAAAACAGCCTCCTCGGCAGAGGTAATTAAAGCAATTCTGAGGGCAAAAGGGGGGTCCAACCCGGTACAAGCAAGGTGTATCTAATGAAGTGGCTGGTGAGTGTGTAAGCTATTATATAAATATATAGCAGCTCATAAAAGTGAGTGCACTCCCTGCACTTTTGAAATTATTTCACTGAAACTTTCTAAGCTGTTGCATTAGGGGCACTGGAATGCAATTCAAGAGTAGACATTCTTTGATTTATCAGCACATACAAAACTACTAATCAAGAAAAAAAAACAAGGTAATGTGCTATTGATGCCACCAAGGATACTTTGTGGTTCGAAGTTGGCCAACCATGGAAAGATAGCTTTCACTTCTACATTCTTTCCGCAAGACTAGACCACTGAGTTTAAATACCGTGTGTTGGTATTCAACCTGAGGAATTACATGCCTCAGAAATACCACACAAGTCAACACAGATAGTCAGCATTAGGGATTCAAAGATATCCAACCAAAATATTTTCAAGCGTAGTAAAGGCTCATTTATGCTCCCTTTACATATGAAAATAGATATGTCCGTTCGAAAATAGATACACCTGCCCACATAGTACAACGTACTTCCATGTGTCTTTTGCGTTCGAATGGATGTTCGGCAGTAAAACCACTAGGGGGCAGCTCAGAGTGAAAAGTTCAATAGACCCATTTACTTTTAGTAAACAATGATGATATAGACAGGTTGTGCGCGCAGCTTGGTAACGGAAGTATGGCGGACCACAACAGCTTGTCAAGCTATGTGAGGGCATTAGCCATCAAAGATCGCCAATGCTACCAAAACAAATTGACTTTGACAAGAGGCAACCAACTTCCAGATCCGTATGGTATTAGTGAGTAGGTAGATGACGTTAGTAAGTGGCCCAATATTCAGTGGCCTGATATATATACCTATTTCAGGGCTCGATCTTCGCACTCGCCTGAGATCCGTGAAACCACTTATCCACTGGATAAGCTTAAACTCCTTGCCCGGCTGGCGAGTGAAAATTCCGCATAATCTTCATTGAATATTCATACAATCCAACCATATAATTGATATTTATACACAAGTCAGAAGTTCAAACAAATTCAGCCTTCGTATCCTCATTTCTTACAGTATTGCCAGATTGGTTGTATGGGTTCCTGCCCAGAGGGGCGCGTTTTCCAAAAGCACAAATGTTGACTCTCATAGTTGGAACCACTGACATTGTATGGACGAGCTATTCGAGTTGCTAACTTGGTTGGCAACTACGCTTCTGGGAAGCATAACCCGGAACGACTTCTAAATCCACCCAACTACATAAAAAACCACCCAAAAACATTTACCAAATCATAGGCTACTCATCAGTTCATTTATTTAAGCACATCATATTAACCTTCAACAATTACCCCTGAACTAGCTCAAGCTCATCAGTAAATGCATTCAATTTCTTGCGTTTCTTCGGTGTAGTAAACAACGCTTATGTAAGTGACGATTGTGTTACATTTTCTCCCTATCGGTATGTGCTTGTGTGAATGCATGTAGCTAGGGAGGCTACACATTTAAGCTCAGCCCTTTTATGGGCTTCAAGTGTAACACATTCAGTCAAAATCGAATTAATTAGAAAGAGCTGTTCAGAACTTCTGCTTTAACTTCATATGGCCTGATAGTCCAGAACAGGAGGATTCATTAAATATTGTCACACCCTCTAGGGGAAGAAACGGCCATTTAAAGCAAACTAACTAAACAACTCACTAAGAAATTCTGTGTATTTGGAGCTATTCTTCACACACACGCAAATTAACTTGTGCACAAGAATATGTGGGGACTCCAGTATGCTCTCTGCTGAAATACTATGCCAGAATGGATTTACTTACTGTGTGCTCTTTGTTCTGAAGCTGCATATTAAATGTTCCAATTTCATCGCCAACTGGCTAGCTATATCTGACAAATCATCTTCAGCATTTACGGACACATTAAATGCAATGTAAATTCGGTGGCTCCTCGGAGTTCAGTACTTTCTACTGGTAATCGGCAATGTCACCTGTTCGGTCTGTGGCAGTGTCTTCGCAGTGAGTGAGCAAGATCCGAAATCTGTTTTTTTTAACTTGCAGCAAAACTATTCCTTCAGGGTTTTGTGTCTTGAAACCAGATGTCCTTCCTAGTCAAAGACAAAGGCATAAAACTGCCATGTATGATGCAAGGGTTATAATCAACAAACCAGAAAACTATGTCCTGACAGCTAATTGTACCTGCATGGCAGGGCAAGTATTATTTCATATTGTTGGCTTGCTAGCGAGTTTGACTATATAGTTATGCAAACATATAATCGGCCTCTGTTTACCGTTATTCTCATATTTCACTTAATGTCTTCACCTCACCTCATTGCAACCCGTAACCAGGGCACGAAACTAACTCTTAAATGAAGAACACTTAGTGGCAAGTGGGTTCACAATTTCAGTAGCCAATATTTATTTTGACCGTATCCTGTCCAGTCAACACGTTTGATAACTGCAGCCATAGACGCCGCCGACTGCTCTGAAATGGAATCCTGTAAAACTTGAGCCCACCAGTGGAATATCGATTCTGACAACCATACACGGAACAACCAAACATTTCGGTGCTGGTAAAATAGCTAATTCAATGTTTGCAGCTTCATAACACGTCTGAATGACTTGGGGAGACCGCAACTTCCGTTGCCAAGATGCGCATGCATCTTTTTGATGACATCAGTTGTAAATGGGTCTATAAAGCTCCTTCTTTGCTGATAGTTTTCTTCTTTGTGTCTCGCTCATAGATCTGAATCGTTTACCATCAGCTGCACTGCCCCCACGGTTGGCGGTGCTACTGTTCTATTTCGTCCGTATCCGTAAGCTTCCTGCAAACGTGCAGAAATACGGATGAAATGAATGTAGAGTGCAGATAGAAGGCTCCATCCGTATCCATATCTGTACTTAACATTGAGCATAAATGAGCCTCAAGACCACCTGCAGCCATGGGTGTGAGGTATCGTTCTGGAACCAAATGCGAGACCAGAGAGTTTCAGCAAAAGGGAGTTTTATTGAAGCTGGGGGGTGAACCCCCACAGGGCAGAAGGCAAAAGGTACAGAGTCCACAATCCAAAATCAGAATCCCAGGGACGTAATCCAAACTGTACACAGGGCAGCAAACACAAAACTCAGAGTCGGGCAAAACAGGTTCGGTACACAGGCACGGGAATGTCAGAGAATCCAAAGCCAATGTCCAGTAGACGTAATCCGATTCGTTATTAGAGCAGCAGAGGCAAAACTCAGGGTCAGGCAAAACAGGTACAGTACACGGGCGCAGAAGTATCAAAGAAAAAGCCAAAATCAGAATCGGGGACGTTCCAGTCAGAAGTAGAACACTATGAATACAAGGCATCAACAATTGCAGCACAGGGAAAACGTTCTGACAAGAGCTGTGAGTGAAATGACTGCTTAAATACATGTAGGGGAAGTCACATGCTATGATAGGGAACAGGTGAGCTGGATCAGACTAATTAACAGAGGAATGAACATGAGGAAGTTCCTGACTACATGAAATTGGCAAAAGCCAAAACGCGGACAGGGATCACAAGACAGCCTATAGACAGACATACGGCTCCAGTTAGGGAGTTCTAACGTGCACAGATAAGGAGGGAGAACAGAGTCTAACAAGTGCGGAGGTTCCGCTGAAACTGCAGCAAAGTAGATTGAGTAAAGCCAAAGGGGTGGAGACTAGAATAGGGCGAATGCTGAGGGCTCGTTAGTCAATTAGTAAAGTGCAGCTATACAATCCTTAGTGCTCGTTAGTAAGTTAGTACTATAAACAGTGTTCGTTTGGGTTAGTATCTTTAACTAAAATAATAAACTGTTTGTCTGGTTAGTAATTATAGAAAAGCAAGGTGAAGGAAGCAAACGAGATTGGAAGGAATGATTGAAATCCCAGAAACCATGAAATCACCCGAAAGTGTGGCACGCAATACTGGGGCAGTGAGCGATCACATGACATAAGACCAGACAGGGGGAGACAAAGTGCAATGCATGGTATGAGACAAAACATGGACCGGAATAAAACTGCAAAGGTGGAATATGGCAAGACAGAGACAAGGCAAAAAACAAAACATGGCATGGAATCAGAGTCTTAAGCAAAACAGGGTCAGACAAGGCAGAATCATAACAATGGGGCAAACATCCAAGCTTGCCCTTTTCCTTTATTCAACCTGATGCAATCTTGAACAAACGGCTGTCGAAAGTGCTAAACATCAGAGGGTACGAGAGATGCTTCCGAAAAAAAAAACACCAGGCTGATTTCAGTACTTTTTGGCGACGTGCTGCTCGGAGTGAAGTAAAGGACTTCAGAATCCTTTCCTTTAAACTAATTAGGCTTCTCTAATCCTGTCCCTGTTTACATTGCTCAATCAGCAATCAAACAGTGGATTCGCTAACTAAGTTGAATGAGTAGATAGTCCAATGTATTGAGATAGCACGTTTGATTGTGAGGTATCGTTCAGGAACCAGTCGCGAGAACCAGGAAATGCGATGAATGTGATTTTATTAAGCGAGGGGATGAACCCCCGCAGGATCGAAGGCAACAGTACAAAGTCCATAATCCAAAAATCACAATCCCAGGGGCAGAATTTGAAGTTGAAAAAACCAAGGCAGCAATACAGTAATCATAGTCAGACAAAAAGGGTTCGATACACAGGAGCAATAACAAAACCAAATCAGAGCCAAAAATCAGAAGTCGGACGGTCCAGTCAGAAAAGCAACACTATGAATACAAGGCGAAAACGAGAGCAGCACAGGTAGACTAGGGAAACATTCTGACAGGGAACTGCTGTGAAAAGACTGCTTAAGTACACACAAGGGAAGTCACATGCTATGATTAGGATCAGGTGAAGAGGATCAGACTAATTACGTGGGAGCAAACAAAAGAGAGAACCTAACCACATGAAATTGGCAAAAGCCAAAACGCGGACAGGGATCACGAGACAGCCTATGACAAAACATACAGCTCCAGTTAGGGAGTTCTAACGTGCACAGATAATGAGGCAGGACAGAGTAGAGCAGGTGCGGAGGATCCGCTGAATTTGCAGCAAAGACTAAGTGAAGGCAAGAGGCGGCGACTAGAACAGGGCGAGTGCTGAGAGCTTGTTAATCAATTAGTAAGTGCAGCTATACAATCCCTAGTGCTCGTTAGTAAGTTAGTAGTATATACAATGTTAGTCTTGGTTAGTAACTTTAACAAAATAACAAACTGTTAATATGGGTTAGTAAAATAGAAAAGCAAGGCGAAGGAAGCAAACGAGATTAGAAGGAATGTTTGAAACCCAGAAACCATGAAATCACCTAAACATGTGACACGCAGGACTGGGGAGAAGCTGTAGCTTAAAAGACCAGACAGGGGAGACAAAGTGCAATGAAGGGCATGGGCAAAGACATGGACCGGACTATAACAGAAATGTGGATCTGGCATGGAAGAAACAAACACATGGCAAAGAACTAAAACTAGGCAGAACATGGCAAAACAGAACAGGCATGGCAGAAACATAACAGGGCATGGCAAAAAAACAGAACGGACATGGCAGAAACATGACAGACATGGCAGAATCATAACATTGATTGTCACATTTTGAAATTTAAATGGCCATAGAGCAGCAGAGATTTGCATGAATGTAATTGCATGATTTTTTGTGAGCTTACATTAGGCCATTTTGTGCGATTGCGATAATTTATATCTCACATTCAAGTTTCATCCGCTTTACAGAATGTTTTCTACCTGATGTATTTATTAGACGGGTAAAATAATGTAAAATAAGTCAATAGATCACAAAACGTAGGCAGTTGGGGTAATTATTGATCTTAAAAAAGCTTTGTTATGGCATTAGGGGTATAGTCATCATCTTCATCATTTCCTGCGTGGCAAAATATCTGCCTTGGGGTGCTCCTGTTGGAATCGAGAGGGAAATCTGACATCCAACAGTTGCTGATACGCTGTTTTGTCTATCATTGTCCTTCTCGCTTGCTAGGTATCAACACCCAACAATTCCTCAACCTTCTTTCACAATTTCCTTAGAGTTCCTCTGTCAAAGAGTGCCTGTTTTTGGAGTGCAGTATTTTCAAGCCGACAGATGCGTTCAATGTGCTTAAGTTGTTGGCAGCAGCAGAAGTCACGGACAGGGAGCATGTTGGTGATTTCTTTCGGTTGTAAATTGGATATTTCACAGCCCCAGACCAGTTCTCCATCCACTTGAGTTTGTGGATTAACATTTCTTATCTGTTCTTCCTGGCTAAGTGCATTGTTACGAGCATATCCCCCTTTTACCATCTTCCTTAAGAATCCATACCACACAGTCTCTACTTAATCCAGTTCACGTTCCGTTTAAGGCTACAGCTGGATACTGTACAAAAGGTGGAAGCGCACACATCGTGGGCTGAGAATTAACTGGGCCTTTCGCCACTTTTCATCAAAAATTATGTTCTACCATAGAAATAATCTCAGTATTAACAGGTACTATATCCTGATGTAGTTTCTTCAATGATAGATGGCAGCTGGGAGAAACATCCAGAAAGTGCATAGTACTTTGTATGAATTTTCAGTCCACTTTAGTTTAAAAAGTTCTATGTCCACATTGTCCAATCAGGGAGCTGGATATAGGGTCACCTGATCAGGATGACAAGATCGCTGACCAAAGGTTCTATCCACTCTACCACTTCAAAGCAAAATCCCTCTAATAAACCAAAAAGAAGGTTGTAAGATGATGAAATCTGGGATATTTTAGATAGGTAGGTACTACAGCACTTGAATGAAGCATCTACAGCGCCCTCCATAATTATTGACACCCCTGGTTAAGATGTGTTAAAAGCCTTCAAATAAATTCAATTTTTATTGCAGAAGCATACTCTCACACTGAAAATTGTAGAAAAATGTAACCTTCAACTCAAGTGAATTTTTAGGGAAAAAAATCCCTGACTAAGAAATAATTATTTTTCATAAATCACCTGTTCCACAATTATTGGCACCCCTAACAATTCCTGGGAAATAAATGTAATTGAAGTATTTCTGTCATTTCTACAGTAGTTTACAAAGTTGATCAGAGTATCTAGGAACATTTAATTAGTAATTCATCACTTCCTGTTTCCCTGGGGTATAAATATGACGTGACACAGAGGCCATTTCTCTTATCCACTCTTCAACATGGGAAAGACAAAGGAACACACCATTCAAGTAAGACAGATGTGTGTCGACCTTCACAAGTCAGGCAATGGCTACAAGAAAATAGCCACTCGCCTGCACCTGCCCATATCTACTGTCAGAGGAATCATTAAGTTTAAAACAACTGGAACAGTGGTAAACAAGCCTGGACGAGGACGCAAGGTTATTTTGCCACCACGCACAGTGAGGAGGATGGTAAGAGAAATAAAAAATTCTCCAAAGCTCACTGTTAAAGAATTGCAACAAATGGTAGCATCTTGGGGTCACAAAGTCTCCAAAACAACCACCAGGCGCTATCTACATGCCAACAAACTGTTTGGGAGGCTTGCACGGAAAAAACCTTTTCTCACTTACAATCATAAACGCAAACGTCTGGAGTTCGCTAAGCGATACTGGGACTTCAACTGGGACCGTGTGCTTTGGTCAGATGAGACCAAGATAGAGCTTTTGGCAACAAACACTCTAAGTGGGTCTGGCGGAACACAAAAGATGAGTATGTAGAAAAGCACCTCATGCCCACTGTGAAGTATGGGGGAGGATCGGTGATGCTGTAGGCCTGTTTCTCTTCCAGAGGCCCTGGGAACCTTGTTAGGGTGCATGGCATCATGAACGCTTTGAAATACCAGGACATTTTAAATCAAAATCTGGTGGCCTCTGCCTGAAAGCTGAAGATGGGTCGTCATTGGGTCTTTCAGCAAGATAATGACCCTAAACATGTGGCCAAATCTACACAGAAATGGTTCACCAGACACAGAATCAAGCTCCTCCCATGGCCATCTCAGTCTCCAGACCTCAACCCCATTGAAAACCTGTGGAGTTAGCTGAAGAGGAGAGTGCAGAGGAGAGGACCCAGGTCGCTGGATGATTTAGAGAGATTGTGCAAAGATGAATGGTCGAAGATCCCTCTTTCTGTATTCTCCCATCTTGTGAAACATTATAGGAGAAGATTAGGTGCTGTTTTGTTGGCAAAAGGGGGTTGTACAAAGTATTAACATCAGGGGTGCTAATAATTGTGGCACACATGATTTGATGTAAAAGAATTATTTCTTAATGTGGGATTTTTTTCCCACTGAATAAATGCAATTGAACTAAAGGTTGGATTTTGCTCTTTTTTTCATTGTGGTCCTATATTATTTAGAAAAAAAACTGAATTTATTAGAAGCTAAAGAACACATCTTAACCAGCGGTGCCAATAATTATGGAACCCTTCATTTCCCTTATAAAAATTTACTTTAGTTAACTATAGTTTACTACAGTAAAATTGATGTAATCTATAGTACTCTACACTACTACAGTAAAGCTGATTTTTGCCATTTAGCACAATTATGTATTTTGGGTCAAGGAAGACCCTCGTGAAAACAGCAAGTTGATAGGACCAATAGTCCTATCAAATGCAAATGCTGAAGGAATGAGAGCTTAGAGAGGCCGCAAGAGAAAGTGTCTCAGTCAATGACACATCCCCCGGAAGACTTCAGCGCCACACTGCAAATGCTGAAAGAAATAGAACCCGAAGAGCAATTGAAACTACTTCTAGAACCCGTGGATCCCCACGGGCAATGTGCTAGTATCTATAGTAATTCTGCAAAAATACCATAGTTACTATGGAAAACTATAGTATTTTTACTGTAGTTTTTTGTGGTAATTTTTCATAAGGGTTGTCCTATTCCAGGGGCCATTTAAGATAGTACTACTTGATTTTCAATCTTATATTTTATGCATTGCAAGACGCATGTGTATGCACATGAACAAGTACAATATGATGGACACAGATTGGCCAGAGATTGTTTACTACGTGGTGTGCATCATGTCTGCATTGAATGTACTCAGATGAACTTGCACTGGCTATAGAGATAGCAGCAATTGACACTGAACACCCCTGAGACTCCATAGCTCATTTCAGTGTTACAAGGTTTGTTTCCTATTTATTTTCAGACAGGACGCGGCTGCCCATTTTCTGTTATTATTATTGTCAGATACTCTGTTTTTCTTTCAAATTCTGTATTACCTTTTACCATGAACATGTAATTTTCTTCATGTAGTAAAGAGTGGAGATAGGTCCAGTTAATTTTCAGCCCACGACATGTAGTCAGAAATGTCACTCCTGTCAATAACTGTATTCGATAGTCTGACAACAGATGCTTCAGCTCATTCCACTTCTGAAAAGCGGCCCCAATCCTGGCATACATGAAATGAGAAGTTTTTATTTTGTCATTTGTAATGGTAAACCTAAGATACTGAAAACTTCATTCATTCTTGATTTTATTTTGACTAAAATTCAACAAGCTCTCCTGATTTTTGGTTACATTGTCAACATTGAAGACAATTTTCTCAGTCTTGTTGGATGACATTTGCAGTCCAAACCTTGCAAAAGTTTAGTCATACAAACCCCAATTCCAATGAAGTTGGGACGTTGTGTAAAACGTGAATAAAAACAGAATACAATGATTTGCAAATCCTTTTCGACCTATATTCAATTGAATACGCTACATAGTCAAGATATTTAATGTTCAAACTGATAAATTTTATTGTTTTTTGGAAATATTCACTTATTTTGAATTTATTGCCTGAAACATGATCAAAAAAAGCTGGGACGGGGGCAACAAAAGACTAGGAAAGTTGAGGAATGCTCAAAAAACACTTGTTTGGAACATTCCACAGGTGAGCAGGTTATTTGGAAACAGGTGAGTGTCATGATTAGGTATAAGGAGCATCCCCAAAAGACTCAGTCGTTCACAAGCAAGGATGGGGCGAGGTTCACCAGTTTGTGAACAACTGCGCGAGCAAATAGTCCAACAGTTTAAGAACAAAGTTTCTCACGCCATTGCAAGGAATTTAGGGATTTCATCATCTTAAGTCCATAATATTATCAAAAGATTCAGAGAATCAGAAGAAATCTCTTCACTTAACCGGCAAGGCCAAAAACCAACATTGAATGCCCGTGATCATCGGTCCCTCAGGTGGCACTGCATTAAAAACCGACATCATTCTGGAAAGGATATTTCCATGTGGGCTTAGGAACAATTCGGCAAACATTGTCAGTTAATACAGTTCGTCGCTACATCTACAAGTGCAAGTTAAAACTCTACCATGCAAAGCGAAAGCCATATATCAACAACACCCAGAAAAGCCGCCGGCCTCTCTGGGCCTGAGCTCATCTGAGATGGACTGACACAAAGTGGAAAAGTGTGCTGTTGACTGACGAGTCCACATTTCAAACATTCCTACTTATTTCAGCAAAACAACGCCAAGCCGCATTCTGCACGTGTTACAACAGCGTGGCTTCATAGTAAAAGAGTGCGTGTAATAGACTGGCCTGCCTGCAGTCCAGACCTGTCTCCCATTGAAAATATGTGGCATATTATGAAGTGCAAAATACGACAACGAAGACCCCGGACTGTTGAGCAACTGAAGTCCTACATCAAGCAAGCATGGGAAAGAATTCCAGCTACAAAGCTTCTGCAATTAGTGTCCTCAGTTCCCAAATGCTTATTGAGTGTTGTTAAAAGGAAAGGTGATGTAACACAGTGGTAAACATGCCCCTGTCCCAGCTTTTTTGGAATTTTTTGCAGGCATCAAATTCAAAATGAGTGAATACTTCCAAAAAAAAAACCAATAAAGTTTATCAGTTTGAACATTAAATATCTTGTCTTTGTAGTGCACTCAAATGAATATATGTTGAAAGGGATTTGCAAATCATTGTATTCTGTTTTTATTCATGTTTTGCACTATGTCCCAACATCATTGATATTGGGGTTTGTAGATTAAGGATGCTCTTCAGTTCCTTGATAGAGTTGGCAGAGGTGGCCTCACCATCAGCATACTAGAGTTCAGTGACATGGGTAACACTAATTATGCCTCGGTGTGCGCATGCGCACAGCGAGCACACGGTACTCAGTCTGTGTATTTGTTTGTTTGTCTGTCTGTTACCATCATAACTGCGACAGCGTGTGCATCCAAGCTAAAGTAACAATGCCAACGAGTGACAAACACTGTTCTCTTGATTTTAAATGTGCCAGAATTTTGAAAAAGGATTCAGTTCAAGAGCTACGAAGTTATTTGCTTACCATGTTTGTTCTTGGTACTTTCTGGTTGAAGTATATGCAGCACAGGAGAGTTAGTAGCACTACTTATAGTACATGTACTACAATTACTACTCTATGGAAGAGATACCAACACAAACCTAGTATCAGTTTAGCTTCTTGGCTTTCTTTTCACGATCACATGATGCACACTTTCGATTTTTTGTAGCACTTCATGTTTCAGTATACACGTTTTGTGTACATAATGTTAAGCCACACCCACATGATTTTGGCACAAGGACCGCACTCTATTGACTGTTTATGTATTCAAGCTTGCTTTTATGTTACTGTACAACTATTGTACATCAGTAGTGGCTAAGCAATACACACCGAGGCATCAGCACCTCTGGTGCTTTTATTGCTGGGGCTCTTTTCCAGTATTCCCTCGGGGACACTTTATTTGGAATGCAGTATTCAATCCTGAAATCTGCCTCAGGGGTGCTTCTGAAGCACTTTATGATGTGCTATTCATACCACAAAGTCCGTGTAGATGTTTAAAATGATGGGAGACGCTGACACTCATTGGCAGCATCCCACCAATGTCCAAGTGGGTTACAGGACTTTTTGTCCCCGGATTTTTCGTCCCTGGATTTTTTGACCCTGAATTTTTCGTCCCCGAACTTTTTGTCCCACCGCTCTTCATCCTCAAGGACTTTTCCTCCCCGAATTTTTCATCCCTTAATGATAACAAGACGTGCCACCATTCTTGACAGACGGATAGGGTGATGGAAGAAGGATGAATCACGTTGATATAAGGGTTAGGGTTAAGGTTAGAGTTAGGAGTATAACAGGACTTCCTTGGTTAAATAAGGGTTAAATAAACAAAAAATAATAATAAATGCAGGAAGAGGGCAAATAAATGTTGGGGAAGGACAATCCAGGGACAAAGAATCCAGGCACGAAAAGTTCATGAGAACAATAAGTCTGGGGACGCAAATTCACGCCTGTCTTTCTTTCAAAAAATCTCCTTGAATCTCATTGGAAATGTCAAAGCCCATAGAGTCCAATGCCCACCCACAAAGTCAAACTGTCAGCATCACAAGCAAGTCACAGAGGAGGAAATACAGCACATTGTGTTGGAATGCTCAGGGCCTGATATCATTGGAAGCTGTGCCCCAGAAAAAATATGCATGGATACTGGAAGATCTAGTAGTTTCAACATAACAGAGACTCATTGAGCTAACAATAGCCAGTGCAGATTTTCCCACAAACAGAGCTTTTTATAACAAAATATCAAAGGTAAGAAAAAATTTTTGCTCATCGCTGTAGAGGTCAGAAAAACAAACTGACGCTGCAAGAAAACATAATCTCCTTGGCAGAGGTAAAAAAAAAAAAAGTCTCTATAGTTCAGCAACAACATTCTATGGACAATTTAGGACGAGATCAAACCTAAATGATGGGAAGAGCAGGATATGAGGAAGGGAAGCAGCTGCTCATAATCGTAAACATTCCTCTTCAACTGTGAAGAGTGGTCATACGCATGCGTACATGGCTGCCAATTCCCATTCACTGATGTGAGTATCAGCACTCTTTCAGGGTGTATATTCAATCCCACATGGAATTCTCATTCACAGGTGTGAGTAACATAACATAACATGAGAGGTGAGAACAGGCCATTCAGCCCAACTAGGCTCGCCAGTTTCTTTTTACTATTGTGAATATATCACTTCAAATACTCAATGACTCAACGGTATCCAGCTTTAAGTCAAGTCTGCTCTTGAAAATTCCCAAGGTTTCTGCCTCAACAATATGGTCAGGCAAGCTATTCCACATCGAAATTACTCTTTGGGTGAAGAAATATTTCTGAATATCAGTGCTAAATTTACCCTTGGTCAACTTCCATTTGTGACCTCGAGTTCTACTAACAAAACTTGGCCGAATGAATCCTACATAATTCACTTTGTTAATCTCTTTAACATATTTAAAGACCTCAATCAGATCACCCCTAAGTCTCCTTTTCCAAAGACTAAAGAGATTAAGGATATTCAGCCTCTTCTCATAGCTTTTATCTTTTATACCTGGAATTAGCTTAGTGGCTCTTCTCTGAACCTTTTCTAGAGCCTCTATATCTTTCTTAAAGTATGGCCCGCAGAACTGTACACAATACTCCAGATGTGGTCTGACGAATGGGTTGTACAAGAGAAGTATGACCTCCTTAGATTTGTATACAATACTTTTGGCAATGTATCCCAGCATCCGATTGGCTTTTTTTAACTGCTACGGCACAATGGCTAGAACCTGTGAGGGTTTGGTCAACAATCACTCCCAGATCTTTTTCATGTGGAGCACATTCCAGGTTTAAACCTTCCATGAAGTAATCCCGTCTAATGTTTTTATTAACATGTACAACTTTACATTTTGCAACATTAATTTTCATTTGCCACATTTGTGCCCAATTCTGGATTCTATCCAAATCATCCTGAATCACTTTAGTGGACTCAAAACTATTTGCCAAACCTCCCAATTTAGTATCATCTGCAAATTTAACTAATTTGCTCTCAATATTCCTATCAAGGTCATTAATGTAGATGAGGAACAGCAGGGGTCCCAACACCGATCACTCCCCACCATACCTAGCTCAGATGAGATACCACTGACCTAACTCTGGTGTTCTGTCCTGTAACCTGTTTTGAATCCACTCCAGAATACCTCCTGTAAACTCTTCATTTAAAAAATTTGTCTCTTATGCAGTACTGTATCAAATGCTTTCTGAAAATCCAAGTATATGATGCAATAAGCCCTGCTCTGATCATAAGTCTTGGTGGCATCTTCAAAGAATTCCAGGAGGTTTGTCAGACATGACCTTCCCTTACGGAAACCATGTTGGCTATCCCTCAAGATATTATTACCTTCAAGAAATAATTCCAGCTCATCTTTTGATACTTTCCAGTATTTTGCATGCAATGCAAGTTAAACTGACTGGCCTGTAATTTCCTGGCTCAGTATGGTCCCCTTTCTTATATATTGGTATTATATTGCCCTGCTTCCAATTATTTGGTATTTCTCCAGTTTCTAAAGACCATCTGAAGATAGTGGAGAGCAGTTTAAAGATGAGCTCACTAACTTCTGTTATGGCGTCAATTTGTTATGGCCCCAATTTGTGATGGCGTAGCGGACAGCAAGGGATGACAGACAAAATTTTAAAACTTTAACAGATTTAATTAAACAAACACTTTGAACTAATCTACAATCTACTCTACTGACCAAGATTGACATTAAAAAAATGAGATATTTACAGTCCCTTGGGAATTGAGATGGGGCTGCTATGTAGCGATGTCCTGGGACAGGAAAATGCTCCAACACAGGAAAAAAATCCACAAAAAGCTTCACAGGTCTTGAAAAGCGTGACAGGTCTGGTCAAATGTATCCTTCCACAATTTCTCCTTGCAATTTCTCCTACTACCTTTCACTCTCTCAATTTTTCTCCTTATATACTCTTTTCCAGCCCCCTCCCACCTTCCAGACTTTTTTTTTCAATTCTCTGGGACATTCCCCTCTCAGGCATGCCCTGGACATGCCCCAAAACCTAGCTCCAGACTGGGCAAAAAAAAAAATGTCAATACTGCCATCTAGTGGCTTTTTTTTTCCCACATTACACCTCCATTAAAAAGGGAAAAATTTTGACTCATAAAGGCAAAATTTTTTTTTCAATACAAAAAATGGTTTAGTAGACACTTATATATATATATACATATAATACAATATGCTAATAAACACATGTGATATATGTACACATACTCAAACACAGGATAAGCAATCAGCAATTACATTGCCAGTACCCTTTACATGCTTAATTTCCAAGTCAAACTCCTGCAAAATCAAACTCCAATTCAACAATCTCCGATTCTTGTTTTTCATCTTACTCAAAAACATTAACGGATTGTGGTCAGTGTATACAATCATTGGCTTTTGCCCTGTACAAACATAAACCTCAAAGTGTTATAAGGATAGAACCAGAGCCAACAGCTCCTTCTCAATTGTGGAATAGTTCTTTTGGTGGCAATTGAACTTCCTGGAGAAGTATGCCACGGGTTGCTCAATGTCATCAGAGTCACTTCTCTGTAGGAGCACAGATCCACAAGCTTAGTCGCTAGCATCGACCGCCATGGAGAACGGTTTGTTGAAGTCAGGAGATTTGAGCACGGGGAAGTGACACAGCAGAGACTTCAGGCGATCGAAGGCTCTTTGGCATGCTTCATCCCAAGTGAACTTTACGCCTTTATTCAGTTGGTTGGTGAGACTGAGAGCAATCTCAGCAAAGTTCTTGCAGAACTTGCGGTAGTACCGATCATTCCAAGGAAGCGGCGCAAAGCTTTTTTGTTGTCAGGAACTGGAAAGTCCATGATGGCTTGGACTTTAGCATTTATGGGTGCCACCTTACCCTGGCCTATGACGTAGCCAAGATACGTGACAGTAGCACAACCAAAGTCACTCTTGTTCAGGTTAACAGTCAGGTTAGCCTGGGTCAAGCGCTGGAACAACGTCTCTACATCTTTCAGATGTTCTTCCCAGGAGTCACTCCATGTGATCAGGTCGTCGATGTACACACCTGTGTGTGGCAACCCGGCGATTGTAGACTGTATCATCCTTTGGAACGTGGCTGGGGCATTTTTCATGCCAAAGGGTAGGACTTCATACTGGTATAACCCAGATGGTGTGGCAAAAGCAGAGATGCTCTTGGCCCTCTCAGTTAAAGACACACACTAATAACCCTTCAATAAATCAATCTTGGTCAGAAACTTTGCTTGCCCTACTCTATCGATACAATCATCAATCCTAGGTATTGGAAACACATCAGTTCTAGTTACAGCATTGACTTTTGCGATAATCTGTACAGAATCTAGTGCTTCCATCAGGTTTTGGAACTAGAACACAGGGTGAACTCCAATCTGAGTTAGAGGGTCTGATAATATTATGTTCTAACATGTACTCAACCTCTTTCTCAGCAATTTTTCTCTTTTCAGGATTCATCCGCACGGATGCTGTTTTATTGGTTTGGCATCACCAACATCTACATCATGAGAGGCTATAGAAACTCTCTTTGGAACATCAGGAAATAAATCTTTATAGTTCTTGATCAACCTCTCAAACTGATCTTTCTGTGAGGGTTCCAAGTGCTGGAGTTTTACATCAAGATTTTGCAACACTTCAGAATTTGAAAATTTACAAGAAAGAACTTCAGCTTTAATTCTAGGTTCATCATCTTGAAACTCCCCCTCATCTTCACAAGTCTTAGCCATAGGAGGATCTGAAGTGACAGCTGCAACCCTAGCATTCCTATCATGATAAGGCTTCAGCATGTTAATGTGACACAACTGTTTTGGCTTTCTCCTATCTGGAGTCTTCAGGATGTAATTGAGATCATTGAGTTTTGTCAGAATTTCAAAAGGACCATGAAATCTAGCCTGCAATGGATTGGACTGCAAGGGAAACAACACAAGGACCTTGTCTCCTGGTTTAAACTCACGGCTTCTAGCCTTATGATCATACCAAGTTTTCATTTTTCCCTGACTTGATTTCAAGTTCTCTTTGGCTAGGGTCACAAGCTGCACGCAGTCTTTCCTTGAACTTGCTAACATAGTCTAACAGACTGATATGCGGTCTTTCTCTTGCCATTGTTCACTCAACAATAGCAAAGGTCCTCTCACTTCATGGCCAAACACTAGCTCAAACGGACTGAATCCAGTAGACTCCTGCACTGCTTCTCTAGCTGCCAACAACAGCAAATGAACACCTTCATCCCAGTCTTTCTCATGGTCATAACAATAAGTCCTCATCATTGTCTTGAGAGTGGAATGAAACCGCTCTAAGGCACCCTGACTCTCTGGATGATAGGCACTGGAAAGAATCTGCTTTGCACCTAGTTCATACACAACCTGCTGAAACAATCCGGAAGTGAAATTGCTACCTTGATCTGACTGAATTTCCTGGGAAGGCCAAACAACGTGAAGAACTTTATCAAAGCCTTCGAGATTGCAGTTGCCTTGATGTTGCGTAGAGGTATGGCTTCAGGGAATCTGGTAGATGCACACATGATTGTCAACAAGTTCTGATTTCCAGATCTACTCTTGGGTAATGGACCAACACAATCAACGATGACCTTGGAGAAGGGCTCCCCAAATGCTGGGATAGGCTGCAATGGAGCTACAGGTGGGTCTAACTGGTGTTTTCCAACTACCTGACAAGTGTGACAGGTTTTGCAAAAGTTGGAAACATCTTTCCGAAGTCCAGGCCAGAGGAAGTGTTTCATGATCTTGTCAACAGTCTTGTTAACACCAAGATGACCTCCTAAAGGCAAACTATGAGCCATTGTTAAGATCTCATTCCTGTAGACCTTCGGAACAACAATTTGCTTGACCACTGCCCAATCTGCATTGGCAGGGATATCAGGATGGCGCCACTTCCGCATCAACACTCCATCCTTGAGATAATACCCAACTGGAACTGCGTCTATTTCTTCATCAGGAAGGGCTGTCTTCTTTAGTACACAAATTTCAGGATCATTCGTTAGCTCCTGAATCAACCGCTTTCTGGACAGAGACAAGTCTCCAGACACATCAGAATCACCAGACCCATCTGGCTGGCTGAAGAGAGAACTGATAAAAGTGTCTGATAAGTCCTCAAACGGAGAAACCATAGTAGGCTGAACAGAGTCATGAGGCGAACCACCTGAGTCATGACTATTCAATGTGCTGGACGGCACCACATCATCTTCTTCTTGAGCCTTTTTGGCCATAGCATGGGTCACTGCACAGGAAGGATACCAAGATGGGTCTTCATCGCCATCTTCAGTGCTCGGCTATGAAGTAAGATGAACAGGGGGAACTACATTGCCCCTAGCCAGGTCATTGCCTAGCAACAGAGAAACACCCTTGATAGGTAGACTTGACATAAGTCCCACCTTTACCTGTCCTGTAACTAAATCTGACTTCAAGAATACAGAGCGCAGGGGTACAGATACAGTCCTCCCTTCAATACCTTGTACAAGTATGAAATCCCCAGAAGCGGTCTCATCACGTAACTCCAAGGAGTCCATCAACAAAAAGTGACTGAGAAGCTCCTGTATCCCTTAGGATATATATGGGTACAGGAGGAGCATGCTCATTCAGAGCCACAAATCCCTCTGACACAAATGGAAGAAATTCCTCCCTCACAAAGTCAGCAGTATCAGGCTTCTTAGCCTCACAAGGAGCAGGCAATTTAGCAGATCGGTCATCTACTACAGGAGTTTCTACCTTGTCTTCACAAAGGCATTGGGTTTGGTTGTTATGATTCTGTCATGCATGTTATGATTCTCTCATGCCTGCTATGTTTCTGCCATGTCTGTTCTGTTTTTTGCCATGTTTTAGTACTTTGCCATGTTTTTGTTTTTGCCATGCCAGATCAATTTTTCTGTTTGAGTCCGGTCCATGTCTTTGCCCATGCCCTTCATTGCACTTTGTCTCCCCTGTCTGGTCTTTTAAGCTACAGCTTCTCCCCAAGTCCTGCGTGTCACATGTTTAGGTGATTTCATGGTTTCTGGGTTTCAAACATTCCTTCTAATCTCGTTTGCTTCCTTCGCCTTGCTTTTCTATTTTACTAACCCATACTAACAGTTTGTTATTTTTTTGTTTAGATACTAACCAAGACTAACATTGTCTATAATACTAACTTACTAATGAGCACTAGGGATTGTATAGCTGCACTTAATAATTGATTAACAAGCTCTCAGCACTCGCCCTGTTCTAGTCTCCGCCTCTTGCCTTCTCTTAGTCTTTGCTGCAATTCAGCGGATCCTCCGCACCTGTTCTACTCTGTCCTGCCTCTTATTATCTGTGCACTTTAGAACTTCCTAACCGGAGCTGTATATTTTGTTTCTAGGTTGTCTCGTGATCCCTGTCCGCATTTTGGCTTTTGCCAATTTCATGTGGTTAGGTTCTCCCTTGTGTTTGCTCCCACGTAATTAGTCTGATCCTCTTCACCTGTCCCTGATCATAGCATGTGACTTCCTTTGTGTGTACTTAAGCAGTCTTTTCACGGCAGATCCCTGTCAGAACGTTTCTCTTGTTTACCTGTGCTGCTCTCGTTTTTCGCCTCGTATTCATAGTGTTGCTTTTCTGACTGGACCGTCCGACTTCCGATTTTTGGCTTTGTTTTGGTTTTGTTATCTGCTCCCATGTATCAAACCCTTTTTGTCTGACCACGCTTACTGTATTGCTGCCCTGGTTTTTCGACTTTGGATTCTGCCCCTGGGATTGTGATTTTTGGATTGTGGACTTTGTACTGTTGCCTACGGCCCTGCGGGGGTTTACCCACTCGCTTAATAAAATCACATACTTTGCATTTCCTGGTTCTCGCAACTGGTTCCTGAACGATACCTCACATTGGTATCCTTTTCTTTTTCTTTCTTAGCTTTAAGGAACCAACAGTTAGTTGTAACATGATCAGATTTCTTGCAATAATTGCAAACTAGACCACTTTTGTTACTGTCAGCTTTCACACTTTGATCAGACCTTTGACTGGATTTCTGAGCACCATCACCAGATTTGTCTTTGTCTTTGGGTGAGGAATCTTGAGTATCACCGTTACCTTTCTTCTGAAATTGGGACCATCTATTGTTACTGCTCGACTGAAATTTGGACTTATGTGTGAGAACATATTCGTCTGCAAACTTGGCAGCTGATTGCAAATTCAGTGCTTGCTTCTCATTAAAGTAGGTCTTAATATCATCCTTGACACAGTTCTTGAATTCTTCAACTAACACAATCTCTTAGTGAGTTGAAATCATCCTTGACCTCCATAGAAGTACACCAGCGCGCAAAGCAAACCTCCTTCTCGTTAGCAAATTCCACATAAGTCTGTCAGATTTCATCAGACCTCTGAATTTCTGTCGGTAAGCCTCTGGGACCAACTCATAAGCTGTCAAAATAACCTTTTTGACAACCTCATAATCGGAGGAATCATCTGCAGACAAAGCCGAATAGGCTTGTTGAGCTTTACCCTTGAGGACAGTTTGCAACATCAGAGGCCAGTGTTCCTTTGGCCACTGACAACTCTTAGCTACCTTCTCGAAGCACTGGAAATACTTATCAACCTCCTTTTCCGAGAATGGAGGCACCAGCTTTACCTCCTGGCTCGCGTGAAATTTGTTTTCAGCTTCCATTTTGATTTTTAGTAGCTCCATTTGGAGCCTTTCTTCTCTATCTCACTTCTGTAAATCGAAATCTCCCTGTCTTTGTCTCTCTCTTTCTGCTCTTTCCTCTTTCTCTCTCTCAAATTCGTTTATCTTTTTCCTCCCTTTCAATCTCTAGCATTTTTAATTTAAGTTCCATTTCTACATTTGGATTTTCCACTGGAAACTGTTCCAGATCTCCTGGTGCAAACATATTTTCATCAATGTAATATTCAACAATCTCTCTAGCCAGTCTTGCTTTTCGCATGGCTGGTTTTACATCTGTCATCTCTAACTGTCTGCATATTTCTAGCAGTTCTGTCTTTTTAAAAGACTTCAAAACCTCTACGGTTGGTGATGCCAAGAAATCATCCATTGCTGTTGATCTGTCAATATATATCTAGGGAAATTCAAAAAACAATTTCACAATTTGAAATTTTAGATTTTCAATGAATGACTCACACAATGGACTATCCCGGATGAGCCCCCAATTTGTTATGGCGTCAATTTGTTATGGCCCCAATTTGTGATGGCGTAGCGGACAGCAAGGGATGACAGACAAAATTTTAAAACTTTAACAGATTTAATTAAACAAACACTTTGAACTAATCTACAATCTACTCTACTGACCAAGATTGACATAAAACAAAAAATGAGATATTTACAGTCCCTTGGTAATTGAGATGGGGCTGCTATGTTGCGATGTCCTGGGACAGGAAAATGCTCCAACATCGGCAAAAATCCACAAAAAAGCTTCACAGGTCTTGAAAAGCGTGACAGGTCTGGTCAAATGTATCCTTCCACAATTTCTCCTTGCAATTTCTCCTACTACCTTTCTCTCTCTCAATTTTTCTCC